>RWGZ01001666.1:0-34718 GCA_009725065.1 Utricularia reniformis | reverse complement strand
AGTGTGGAATATGACATGAAATAAGAAAGACGGTAGTAGAAATGAAGACCACTTCCTTCGACAAATTGAGAGAAAAAGTTCTGATAAACATACAACAGTTTTCCCCAATTTTTATATTAGGACACAAAAACAGTTTTACGATATAAAAACGTAATAACAACTTTAATTCTAAAGCAACATCTTCATTGATTGATATACCTTTTTTCCTTCTCATTAATCTGTCTTCATGGTAATCCAACACTCCCCTTGGACATGAAGACCGGATACTTATGAAAATATTTAAGTGCTTTTATCCCGATTGCCTCTCTGAGTCTTGTGAATTGCAACTTACCTAAACCATTGGAAAAGATATATGCATGTTGATATTTACTTCTAACATATACCAATCTGATTTCCTTATTCTTTACGACATCTAAAGAGCATGGAACTTGACCTTAATGTGCTTGGCATTTCCAAAGTGTTTATGGTCTATTGCAATAGATAATGTAGCATGATTGTCCACAAACAAAATGTTGGGAGTATTATGCTTGTATCCAATGTCATCAAGAATCAGTCGCAGCCAGATGTGGTGATTTGAGGCATATGTCGCAGAGATATATTCAGCCTATGTGGTTGATTGAGCTATCACTTCTTGTTTCTTTGTGCACCAAGAGAATGGACAACCATTTAGATAGAATATAAAACCCAGGGTGCTCTTTGAATAATTTGAATTTGCATAATCACTACCAGAATAACACAACAATCGTACATGCTCTCTATTTCCCGAGTAAGGTAAGAGACTATCATGTGTTAAAGTCCCCTTAATATACCTAAGAACTCTCGTGGCAATCAACAAATGATTGATCTTAGGTTTATGCATAAATCGAGACAATTTATTCACGACAAAATTTATATCAGGTCGAATATTTGAAAGATATAGTAAGCATCCAACAATACCTGTGAATAATGTGGCATCAGCATATTTGTCATCCTCAAGGACAGTGAACTTTTCATTATGATCAAGAGGAGTTTTAGATGGATTTCATATGTCATTCCAAACTTCTCGAGCATCCCCATGCAGTATTTCCTCTAGAATACGAAGATGCCAATGTTCTCACATTGATTAACTTCCATACCAAAGAAATAATGCATTTTTCCAAGATCTAACATTTCAAAACATTGTGTCATGGATATCTTGAAATCAATTATATGCTGATCTTGATTGGAAGTAATCAATAAATCATCTACGTATAAAGATACAAATAGAACATCTTCTCCAAATGACATAATAAATAAAGAATGATCATCAACACATTTCTTGAAACCAAGGTGTAGGAGTGTACTGTTCATGTGCTCATTCCAAGCTCTAAGAGCTTGTTTTAGGTTATATATTGCTTTGTTCAACCGATATACCTTTTTCTCATCCCATGGCCTCACATATCCTTCAAGCTGATTTATATACACTTCTTCTTCAAGAATACCATGAAGAAATGCCGTTTTTAAGTCCATGTGATGAACTAACCAACCTTGATGAGCAGTTAGAGCCAATAACAATTTAATAGAGCCAAGTCGAGCAATTAGAGCAAAAACATCAGTGTAATTTATACCTCTAATTTGAGAATATCCTTTGTCACAAGTCTTGCTTTAAACTTGTTCGCGGTTCCATTCGGATTTGTCTTGGTCTTAAAAATTCATTTCACTCCAACAATCTCCTTATTTGTAGGCCTTCCTCTAACTTCCAAGTTTAATTTTGTTCAATAGACTTGATTTCCTTTTTCATAGCCATTCTCCAATGTTCATAACTAGGTAGTTCTGTAAAAGTTTTAGGATCACTCATCCCACAACACATAAACAATAGATAATGTACTTGGTTCAGTGTTTTCATAGATATCAGACATAAATATAGGGGAGTTAGACTCACAAGAGCATTCTGTTTTAGGTTCAGAGCTTTCCTTTGCTCACTTTCAGCATTTGGCTCCTCATGTGTCGCCTCAGTTTCTTCGTCATTTATTGTTGACAAGTCATTTCCTTCGGGAGATGCATGTGGACTTTCATCTTCAGTAAGAAGCATCATCTGAATGTTTTTCTGTGTATTGTCATCCTCCAGATAGTCATCACCCAATTTAATCATTTCAATTTCATTTGTGTTTTGTTATTCTTTTCCTGAAATTCAACAATTAACATTCTTAATGGTGTTCTTAGTCCAATCCACTCCATTTCTTCATAAAAAATCACATCTCTGTTGATACATATTTGTTTAGTTTTATATTGCATAACACAAGATTCTTTTACACCACTACTGTACACTAAAAAATCACAGTTTGAGTTTTTTCATCAAATTTAATTCTCTTTTCCAATAGAATGTGAACATAACACACACATCCAAACACTTTGAGATGTTTTATTGAAGGTTTTTCTTCGTTCTATAATTCATATGTAGTTTTTCCTCCTAAAACTAAAGATGGAAGTGAATTTGCAGTTAATACACCCTCAGCCCAACATATTTTTGGTAAAAAAATTTCAAAAATCGAACATCTCACTATTTCAATGATAGTCATATTTTTCCTTTCACTTACCCCATTTTGTTCCGGTATATACGTAATTGTATACTGATAAATAATTCCTTCACTATCACAAAACGATTGAAGAACTTTTGAAATAAACTCACCTCCATTATCTGATTGCAATTTCTGTATATGTCTCTCAATCAATCTTTCCACCATTTTCTTATAGGACCAAAACACTGTAAAAGTCTCAGATTTATTTTTCAAGAAAATATCCAACATAATATGCTATAATCGTCAATAAATAAAATGAAATATTTGCTTTCACTCCATAATTCTTCTNCAAGACACAACTGATCATCCTGGTGAAGTGTATTCAGGTCCTGGTTCCTCTGTTCAGTCTCAGCAGCCACATGCTTACAATAGTGGAGCAATGCAGCAAACGTCTCCAACCTATGGTTCATCTATATCTTCAGACGGGTATGGCCATGTTCCGTCCATAGCACCTGCACCTAGTTATTACCATAGTGGTCAACCCGATGGTGGATATGCTTCAACAGTACCTCAACTGGCAGCGGGTTATCCCCAGGATGCTACCGATTCAGTATATGGCTCGTACTCACCAGGACAAAGTAGTAATGGTGAGCAATCAGCTGCTACCACTTCATTATATAGTGAGCATCAAGCTGCCACTGCTCCAACTTACACGGGAACTCAAGCTGCAGCATCTTCTCCTTCAGCTGCTAAAGCTGGAACTACATCCACATATTCTGGAACTCAAGTTGCGGCGTCTTATCCTTCTGCAATTCCTTCCACTTCTGCTCTTGCTCCACAGCCTGGTTACACACAGGCACCCCAATCACAGCTTCCTAGCTACGATCAATCTGGAGGTCACAAAAACATGACAACCCCATCCGGTGTTACGAAAACCATGCCAGAGGCAACTGCTTCTTATCCAAGCTAGTCGTTGATACTGGATATCCAGAGCATTGTGAAGAATGTAAGCACCTGTGCTTTCGAGTATCGTGTTCTTGAATCTCCTTGTTGTATCTTTTTACTTGGTAGCTTCCAAGCCACGGTACGTTCACAGGTTGCTCTTAGCTTACATCATAGAATTTGAATGACTTGATGCATTTTCAATCATGAGTTGTGGCTTCATTCATGAAACAAGTTAATTGAGAGTTAAGACTAATTTCGACACTAGAAATTCACTTCTCTGAAACCAGTAAAAAAAGCCTTATTTTATATACGCAGTTTCTTTCGTTTAGTGTGTAAAACAACTGTAGTTGTTATGAAATGCTGATTTGTAAACTCATTTAGGTACATTGTGACTACTCGGATGGACTTTTTAGAACATCACTGACCAAGTGGTTTACTTGGTCGTGCGGCGTCAGCGGTGACCTCTACCGAGTTTTTTGAGTTTACTAGTATTATGAGTATAAAATTAATCTTATTATAACATGTACTTTTACAAAATTATTCTAATAGCAGTGGTTATGTTTTTAGTGTTTGTATCATTGTATTATTATTAAATTATTATATTCTCCCTGAGTGATCTGACATTTTTTCCGGCTGTATTGCTGCAAACTAGTCTAACTCCTTTAGAAATAAGAGCATAAGCCTGAAAACCCGAACATCATACCTAATTAGAAAATTAAAAGGTGAATCAGCTCCTAAAATACTTAATATGCAGCAAAACATGATATAACATAACATCTCCAGACTATCTAAACTTAGAAAAGAAAATAGTACAGAATCATATTAATATATTAATATTAAAACACATTTAACTAATTTTATTATATTAAAATTATTGATATAATAAAATATATAATTTGTATTATGTAATAACAATTTTTTAAATTAAAATAATTTATTATATTAAAATAATAAAATCAAACTTAAATACAAAAAAAAACAAAAACAAAAAGACAAAATTAGTGATATAAAGAAAATATGTATTCTAACTAATGTTATTAAAATAATAATTTAAAAAGTAATGTTAATTTTTAATTATATTTTATCTGACACTGTTATTGCAGATTTTTACCCGACTTCTACCTCCATCCTCTCCATTTCTTGTCTTAGCTGCTATACTTTCGTCTTGATGATTCACTTGCGATTTAGCTTCATGCCTTAAGTTGATCAAAACTCGATTGGCATGCCTCCGACCAACTATTATGCACACCTTTCTGCGTGAGCTGGGTCATTAGGCGGGCGATCGAAGAAAACCCTCACACAAACCATTGGTAGTAACCTGCCAGCCTTAGAAAGCGTTGTACTTTCAAGATATTTTTGGGGATTGTTCACTCCGTTATTGCTTTGATCTTCCTGGGGTCGATGGAAATTCCTTGATCGTTCACTACGAGGCCCAGAAAAACCACTTGCGTGAGCCAGGATTTGAACTTGGAGTATTTGGCATACATTCTGTGATCTTGGAGGGTCTATAATACTTGCCTAGGTGCTTGGCATTATCCTCCTCATTTGTGGAATAGACGAGAATGTTTTCTATGAAATCCACAATAAATTGATCCATGTATGATCAAAATACGCGGTTCATCATATCCATGAAGGTGGTGGGGACGTTGGTGAGGTCGAAAGGTAGCACTGGAAATTTGTAATGTCCATATCGCGTCCTGAATGTTGTCTTTGGAATATCCGATTCTTTGATCTTGAGTTGATGATACCCCGCTCGTAGGTCAATTTTGGAAAACACCTTGGCTTCCTGTAGTTGATCAAACAAACGTCTATATGAGGAAGTGGGTGTTGGATGAAGTAATCATCAAATGTGAAAATGATGAATTAGTCGTTGGAAGAAACAATTCAAACAAACGTAACAAATCTCTCGATGATTAGGTCAAGCAAAACAGTCAAATGCGATGCTAAATTTATGCAATTCTGTTATGAACAATCTTTGAATTTATCTTTCTTACATTTATAAATAAGTATGAAAACATTATGTTGAAATACATCAGTTTTGAATAATTTTTTTTTTCAATTCTCTGTAATCATTTTGTTTTACAGAAGAACAGTAGAAATCATCTTCTCTGCAAATCCTTTTCAAATCGTAACTGTTCTATCCACTGTTTTTTAATCATCATCGATCCTACGTCTTAAATCCAACAAGTGGTATCGCAACCGGTTTATTTAAAAAAACAACAATGGGGCAGCTAAATTTTTATCTCTTACTTTTATAAATAAGTATGGAAACATTATGTTGAAATACATCACTTTGAATCAGTTTTGAATAATTTTTTTTTTCAATTCTTTGTAATCATTTTGTTTTACAGAAGAACAATAGAAATCATTTTCTCTGCAAATCCTATTCAAACCGTAACTGTCCTATCCACTGTTCTTTTAATCATCATCGATCCTACGTCTTAAATCCAACAAGTGGTATTGCAACCGATTTATTTAAAAAAACAACAATGGGGCGGCTAAATTATTCAACAAAATCTATCAATATGTTTATGAATACAACTTCTTCTCTAGCTGCTTGGAAATTCAATAGAGAAGATTATCCAATTTAGGCTTCTCACATGTAAGCATATTTAGAAGCTTTAAAACTTTGGGAAGTCGTTGAGGAAGATACAGAACAAGTACTTTCGAATGCACTGTCCTTAGCCCAAATCACAAGACATGAAGAATTGATGGCTCGAAAAGGATAGACAAGAGTCGTTATTTTCTCTGGTCTTGACAGGACCATATCACCAAGAGTTCTTGGATTAACAACGGCAAAAAAGATCTGAGATAAACTGAAGCTCGAATTTGAGGGAGATAATCTCACAAAAGAGCTTAAAATCACAAAGCTGGAACATGAATTTGAACATATGAAAATGTCTTCCTATGAAAGTATCAAAAAGTATGTTGATCGGATTTCAAAAGTTGTCAATCAACTGAATATGCTTGGAGGAAAGAAAGATGAGTTCACTGTTGCCAAAAAGCTCCTACACACAGTTTTACCTCGGTTTGAACCAAATGTTAGTGTGTTGGAAAACTCTTTGGATTATAAAAATATTTCTGTGGCTAAAGTATGCAGTTCATTATAAGTTTTGGAAAACAGACTATTATCATGAGATGCCATATGTTTCGAAATTGCTTTAGTTAGCATCAAGAATGCAGAGTCATGTGACGAAATGAATCCAGTGGAATGTTTCAAAATTTGAAACTTAAAAATTTCACGAAAGAAAACAATGTGAGTTTATGTCTTGTTGTCATTGTAAAAAAATCCTAATATATTTCAAAATATTGCTGGAGCATGCCGGATGTAATTTATAGGTTTTGCAGGCAAACTGAACACATTCAGAAAATATGTCAGCATAAATCTCAAAACTCCTCAGCAAGTTGCTAATTCTACAACAGTGAATACTCTTGAAAATTTGGAAATCATGTTTGCAACCGTAAATATTATTGAAGAATGTAACAAATCACAGGTTCAAAATATTGAAGGTTATTGGCTTATTGATTCAGGTTACACTTCTCATATGGTTTATGATATTAAATATTTTCACACTTTTATGTCTGGTGATATTTCAAAAGTAAAGATTGGTAATGGAACAATTATCGAAGCAAAAGGGAAAGGTTCAGTTTCTATTAAGACTCCTTTTGGAAACAAAATTGATAATGATGTATTATGGGTACCCTCTATACAATTAAATCTTTTAAGTGTGACTCAACTCAATCGAAATGGCTACTTAGTCGTCTTTGAAAACTCCAGTTGCAATATATTGGATTCTGAAAAAAATCTGATAGTTTTTGTCATTGTTGATAGAGGAAACTATATTTTAAAGTGGTCACTTATCAAGTTTGAAACAGAGAAATTTGATAATCCTGATTCTTTATCTGAAACTCCTATTGAAACCTGAAGCTTAGATGAAGATTATGAGTATGCAAATTTGACTATTATAAAACAAGAATCTACAATCGTTCATAAAGCTTTAACATTACCATATTTGAAGAAGGCTATGAATGATGAACCAGAAAAATTATGCACAATCCGTGCTGGAGAAAAAGATCACAATATTGTTTTAAAGAGCCTAAAGACAGATAATGGTGGAGAATTTTGTTCCACCGAATTTGAAGTTTTTGTACTTGACTTTCAAGACTGTTATATTGTTACAATTCAATGTTCAAAAATATCTGAAATTCTTAAAGGAGAAAATTCATCTGTTAAAGATCTAGTTTATCATTTATAGGTAGCTAATATGTTTAAAAAGCCACTCCAAACCTCTCAATTTCAAGAATTACAAATGAAATATGAAAAATGGAGATTACTTCAAGATAGAATTTGTTGGAGATGAAGTAATCATCAAATGTGAAAATGGTGAATTAGCCGTTGGAAGAAAGAGTTCAATCAACCGTAACAAATCTCCCGATGATTAGGTCTAGCGACACAGTCAAATGTGATCCTAAATTTATGCTATTATGTTATGAACTATCTTTGAATTTGTCTTTCTTACTTTTATAAATAAGTATGTAAATGTTATGTTGAAATATATCAGTTTGAATCACTTTAATAAACTTTTTTTTCTTTTCAATTATCTTTAATCATTTTGTTTTACAGAAGAACAGTAGAAATCATTTTCTCATCGAATCATTTTCAAACCATAGCCGTGCTATCCAAGGTTCTTTAAATCATGCTCGATCCTACGTCTTGAATTCAATTGTGGGTACCGATTCTTTTCCGTGGCCCGATTTATCTCCCTATAATCCACAGACATCCTCATCAATCCATCCTTATTCTTTACGAATAATACCGTGGCTCCTTTATCCATTAGTGATGTGAGTTGTTCCTTTAATTCCCTGAGTTCGGCAAGTGCCATTAGGTAGGGAGCCTTATGCATAAGTCTCGCCCCTTCGATCAGATTGATTTCGAATTTCGTTTCTCGGTTTGGAATGTGGGACTGGATAAACGCTCAGCCCAAATTGACTGAGAACCTGGGCCGCAAGAGACTGGGCCAGCAAAGAAATCGCAAGACCAAAAACACAAAAAAGGCAGTTATGGCAGTTAATCATAAAAGGGGTCGAAAGAACAAAATGCAAAGAGTAGCAAGCAACAGCCGAAACAGATCACAGAATACAAGTAGTCCAAGATCATCACCGGAAAGATCATGATCAGGGAAGATTGAAAGTAGCTAGGTTACGTTTCAACCTTCTTTTGTAATCAGTAAAACTATCGATAGTGAATTGAGGGTGGATTTTACCCTCCATGGTTTTTCTCCGGGTTTACTCCGGTTTCCACGTAAAACCTCCGGTGTCGTATCCCCAAAGACAAAACTAACGCACCTGACGGAGCAACAAGTGAAAAAGCAATACCGAATTATCAAAAGGACCAGTTGATTAGGCTAACAACTGGTGGCCCATGCAGGTCACCAACCTGCGAGAGAAGAATCAAGATAAGAATCAAGAAAAGAATCAGGGAGAGGGTCAAGAAGCAGACCTGAAGAACACACAGTCAAGAAATCAAGAAGTAATGTCGTTCGAACCTAACTCCATGATTAGACTCACCTCCACAAATTATTCCGAGTGGAGGGGCAGAATGGAGGACCTTCTCTATGGACGGATGCTGTATGAACCAGTGGAACTTGGAGATGCAAGCCCGCTGATTACACAGACGCTAAATGGAAACTGCTGCATAGGCAAACAGTCGGATTTATCAGACAGTAGGTGGATTCCACCTACCATCATCACGTTTCAGAAGAAACAGATGCCAAGAAAGTGTGGGAGAAATTATCCAGAATATTCGAACCTAAAACGACTCAGAACCAGGGATCACTGCTACACAGATTGCTTGGTATGAGATACAAAGATGGTGGAAATATGGCGGAATATATTAGCAAGTGGCTGGAAGTGACCAACCATTTGACTAAAGCAGGTCTAGCACTTGAAGAAAAGCTAAGTTGCCTACTACTACTTTACTCCCTACCGGAATCTTGGAGCCCCCTAGTTATGATGCTGCATAGCACAGCGCCAAAAGATGGACAGAAGCTAGAAGTAGTGAAAGACTACCTGATAAATGAAGAGCTAAGGAGAAAGGATCTGAAAGGATTTGATCAAGGGAAGGAAACTGTTGCAGCAGCCACAGAAAACCGCAGCAGATCCAAGCAGAGAAATAATAACCAAAAGAGAGGGAAATCCAGGGAGAAATCCCAAGATAGGAAGTCCCAGGAAAGAACCGGTGAAGCTAGGAAAGAAACAAGGGCATGCTTTCATTGTAAGAATGTAGGGCACCTTAAAAAGGAGTGCAGGTACTGGCTGAAATTGCAGAATAATGCTCATGAAAATTCTACAGCCACTGCACACGAGGAAGAAGCCTTAGTAGTTCTCTCTACCGAAGATGACAAATATGGGAACCCTCCCAGCAATGAATGGATAATAGACTCAGCAGCCTCTTATCATTGCACTCCTAGGAAGGAAATATTCACAACATATAAGACCGGCTCCTATGGGAAAGTAAGAATGGGAGATGACAACGTGGCAGACATTGTTGGTATAGGAGATATCAAAGTTTTGACAGAAGCAGGGATTGAAATTTTGCTGAAAGAAGTGAGACAGATCCCAAGCTTAAGATTAAACCTATTATCAACACATGTGTTTGACAAGGAGGGATTTAACATCCTTTTCGGAAGTGGAATTTGGAAGCTCACTAGAGGATCAATGGTTGTCATCAAAGGAGGGCTTAAAAATACTCTCTACAGGACAAGGCTACTGGTTAAAACAAAAACTGTGAATGCAGTAACAGAAGGAAAAGATCTGGATTTATGGCATAAGAGACTCGGGCACTTATCTGAAGATGGCCTAAAGCAGCTAAAGAAATTGGGTGCAATTGATTTCGGACAGCAGAATCTCTCAGGGCACTGTGAGACTTGTCTATAGGGAAAGCAACACAGAGTCAGTTTCAGTGTAGCACTAGAAACAAGAAATGAACCCCTTGAGTTGGTTCACTCCGATGTCTGCAGCTTGGACACAGAATCCCTAGGAGGGAAGAAATACTTTGTTTCCTTTATCGATGACTATTCAAGAAAGGCGTGGGTATACCCCATGAAAACAAAGGATGAGACATTGAAGTTTTTTAAAATCTGGCAACTACAAGCAGAGAGACAATCCGAAAGAAAACTGAAGAACCTAAGGACGGACAATGGAGGGGAGTATACCTCCTATGACTTTGAAGAATATTGCCGATATCTTGGAATTAAACATGAAACAACAGTCCCAAGGACTCCCCAGCACAATGCGACTGCTGAAAGGTTAAATAGAACCCTCTTAGACAAAGTGAGGTGTATGCTAAGGAACTCAAACTTGCCTAAAGCATTTTGGGCAGAAGCTTTAAAAACTGCTTGCTACCTCAGAAACAGATCACCTACAGCAAGTCTTAATAAGGGGATACCCGAAGAAAGGTGGTCTGGACACAAGCCTAGCTACAAACACCTCAGAATTTTTGGATGTAAAGTTATGGTCCATGTCCCAAATGAGCTAAGAAAGAAACTGGACGCACACACACAGGAGTGCATATTTTTGGGATATGGAGATGCAGATTTTGGATATAGGGTGCTGGAACCCTAAAACAGAAAAGGTGCTAAGGACAAGGGATGCAAAGTTTGAAGAGAACAAAACTATAGCAGACCTAGAGACACCAAGAGAAAGTCCTAGAGAACACTATGCAGAAAAACAGACATATTCAGGGAGTGATTTTTTCATACATGATCCTCGTGACAATCACATACGTAATTGCCCTGAATTTTTGCAGGAAGAAGAAGGAGCACCTGGAGAAGCCGATCCTGTTCCCCAACCTGAAACACAAAGAGATTTATTAGAAAATGAAGGGGGGCAGCATTGCGCAGATCTACAAGAGTGAGAATTCCTTCCACACGCTATAATCCTACTGATTTTGTTCTATTGTCTGAAACAGGAGAACCCGAGAGCTATCAGGAGGCAACAACTTGCAAAGATAGAGAAAATGGCTAAAGGCAATGCAAGAGGAGCTAGAATCCCTTAAACAGAATGATACATACAGCCTAGTATCACTTCCTGAAGGAAAGAGACCTCTAGAAAATAAATGGGTCTACAAGATGAAGTTAAACGAGGATGGCTCGTCAAGATACAAGGCTAGACTCGTAGTCAAGGGTTTCAGAAAAAAACAGGGAATTGACTTTGAGGAAGTATTCTCCCCCGTGGTTAAAATGATGTCAATAAGACTGATCCTATCACTAGTTGCACATTTAGATCTGGAGCTAGAGCAAATGGATGTTAAAACAGCCTTTTTGCACGGTGACCTTGAAGAAACAATCTATATGAAACAGCCGATAGGATTTGAAAGCAAGAAGGAGCCAAACAAAGTATGTAAACTAAAAAGGAGCTTATATGGATTAAAGCAAGCCCCTAGAATGTGGTACAAAAAGTTTGACTTATTCATGATGCAGATAAGCTTCAAAAGATCAGAATATGACCCCTGCGTCTACTACAAGAGAAAGTCAGAACATGAATTTGTTATACTACTCTTGTATGTAGACGACATGCTGCTAATCAGCCCCACACAAAAGGAAATTCAGAATCTTAAGACGGCACTGTCAAAGGATTTCGACATGAAAGATCTAGGACCAACAAGGAGAATACTAGGAATGGAGATAACTAGACAAAGGAAAGCTAGGACACTAAGGATCTCGCAGCAGAGGTACCTTGAAAAGGTACTCACTAAGTTCAACATGTCTGAAGCCAAACCCGTGAGTACCCCATACATAAGCGGGCGACTAACGACAGACCAATCCCCTAAAGATGAAGCTGAACAAGAAGAAATGCAGGACATACCATGCTGAAGCCGTTGGGAGCCTGATGTATTTAGCAGTCTGCACCAGGCCAGACATCGCCTATCCAGTATCTCTCGTCAGTCGCTTCCTGTCAAACCCAGGGAAACAACACTGGGAAGGTGTAAAATGGATAATGAGATACCTAAGAGGAATAATGCGACAAGAGATAAAATACAACAGTAAAGAAGTACTTGACCTGGAAGTCTTTGCAGATGCTGACATGGGAGGCGATTTTGATAGTCGAAGATCGACGACAAGATACATCTCTATCCTGGCCGGAGGTGCTGTATCCTGGCAATCCAGACTCCAGAAATGCGTTGCCCTGTCAAGTACGGAAGCAGAATACTTAGCTATCACAGAAGGAGGAAAAGAACTGCTTTGGTTAAGCAGAACGCTAAAAGAGCTAGGATTCAAAGAAGTAAAAGGAACACTTTACAGTGATAGTCAGAGCGCGATTGAACTCAGCAGGAACACAGCCTATCATGCAAGAACGAAGCACATAGACGTTCGTCTGCACTGGATAAGGGACGCCTTAAACGAAAAGGAGATAAAACTGGAAAAGATAAACACAAACCTAAACCCTGCTGACGCGCTCACCAAAGCCGTAACTACGGCGAAGCTGCACTTCTGCTCTGAAAGAGCAGGACTGCAGGAGTGCTAATCCACTCACCAAAGCCGTAACCACGGCGAAACTGCACCTCTGCGCTGGATGCAGGGTCGCAGGAACCCTAGATTCAAAGGGGGAAGGAAAAAGGTAAAGGAAGACGATTGCGGCTAGGTCATCAATCAAAGGGGGATTTGTGGGGTTGGATAACGCTCAGCCCAAATTGACTGAGAACCTGGGCCGCAAGAGACTGGGCCAGCAAAGAAATCGCAAGCCCAAAAACACAAGCAAGCGAGTTAAACATAAAAGGTCGAAAGAACAGAAGCAAGCGAGTAGCAACACCCGAAAAAGATCACAGAATACAAGCAGTCCAAGATCATCACCGGAAAGATCATGATCAGGGAAGATTGAAAGTAGCTAGGTTACGTTTCAACCTTCGTTTGTAATCTGTAAAACTATCGATAGTGAATTGAGGGTGGATTTTACCCTCCGTGGTTTTTCTCCGGGTTTACTCCGGTTTCCACGTAAAAACTCCGGTGTCGTATCCCCAAAGATAAAACTAACGCACCTGACGGAGCAACAAATGGAAAAGCAATACCGAATTATCAGAAGGACCAGTTGATTAGGCCAACAAGAAGAACCAAACTAGATGAGAAGAGTAAAACTGGAGTATTCATTGGATATTGCTCCGGAATTAAAAGATATCGTATAATATTCATTGAAACAAAAAACATTGGCATTAGTAGGGATGTTTTCTTTGAAGAAAACAAAGAATGAGACTGGACTAATCATCGAATTAAAAATTCTGTTTATATTACAGGTGATGAACAACAGCTAGGGCCTCAACCTACCCAAAATACAGCACAAGAGCTTTATGATGAAGAACAGCCTGAATCTGTTCCAGCACAAATACTTATTGGAATTCAGCAGATTAATGATCTAAAAGATGCTGAAACTGGACATATCTCTGAATCTGAAATTGAAAATTTATTTGATGAAGAAACACAAGAGCAAACTGGACATATCTCTGAAGCCTCCTGTATTTGTCAAACATAAGACCTTATATAAACTTTATAGTTAACTTGTTATCAAGGTACATGCACAAGCCGAAGACTACGCACTGGAAATTGGCCAAGAGAGTTCTAAGTTATATAAAGGAAACCATGGATTATGGATTGTTCTTTCCTTACTCCAGAAGTCAAAAAATGATGAAGCTTACCTCATTTGCCGACAGTGATTATGCCAACTCGGAGGATGCCAAAAGCACTTCAGGTTTTTTTCTTTCTAAATAACAGTCCTTTCTCTTGGTGCACTAAGAAACATAATGTCGTTGTGCAATCCACAACCGAAGCGGAATACATCTTAGCAGCACTTGCCTCGAATCATTTCTCCTCGCTTTGACAAGTCCTGATGGATATTGGTTTTGAACAAGATCAACCCACTACACTCCACCTCGACAATCAAGCGGCTATTGCAATAGGAAAAGACCCTACACATTTCGGAAAAGCTAAACACATCAAGGTTAGATATCATGCTCTCATGGAAGCAGTTAAAGAATGATAAATCAAACTCAACTATGTGAGGTCAGAATATCAAATTTGCCGACATACTTACAAAGGGACTAGAGAGAATTTCATTTGAGCGTCTCAGAGAAAAGATTGGAGTCATACTTAAAGTTTCGCTGAAAGAAATCAAGCCCTCTGTTGTATGGGGGCTGTTGAAGACACAAAAGAAAGGCTTGTTGGATTGAGAGAATTCGTTGGATAAGGATGACTGTCTTATTTTCCCCAAATTGAATACTCGCGTTTACGTTTTTTGTAATAGTGGAAATGTACCACTATAAATAACAATATGTGAACCCTAGTTTTGTATTGCATTCTTCATACGTAGCCTTTGTTCTTCATCCATGTTTTATTAAGCCTATTCATGCTCTACATAAACCAATTGCACTACCAGAATCATTATTTCGGTCCATTGAATCTTGAATTTCTACATCCTCATCCCTTTCTTTGCTTCATCCCTTCGTTGATCGGAAGCCAATCCGAACACAATACCATTAATCTTTTCCATTAACAATTTCAGAAACAAAGTCACTGTTAATCATCAGTTTTTTGTCCAAAAGATACAACTAAACTTTGCTAAAAACTTGCATCATGATCAACACCGATGATCACATTGTCTGAACGACGATATTCGTATGGATTAACATTACGGGAAGTTGCAGTAACAGGGGAAGGAGAGTAATGAATCAAAGTAGCAACATTTGAACAACAAAGGGGACAATTAAACTGAGATTTCAACAAAATATCAATACATAGAAGATGAAAAGCATGCTTGCAATTTGGTAAAATTCAAAGACATTAATTTTCATCAAATTCACTTAAAAATATAGCGCAATCTCTCCCTTCAATTAACTCATCATTCTTCTCATACTTACATATTGTCATTCTTTTGAAAAAATGATTCATCAAATTCCGTTGGTGTAATTTGATTATCTTGATGTGGGATTTGTTGAAAATATCCTGATTGTTGAAATAAACAAATTCTAAAGAGATATTATGTGTAATTGGCTTGATCCAATATTTTTCAATGTGATTCACTTCTATGTACTGTGCTACACTCTTCTGGTCGATTGAATCTTGAATTTCAAGATGTATAGGAGATATAAGTTGGGTTTCGGGTTAGTCCGTACCGATTTACACAAAAAAAACTCTAGTAGAAAGTATGAATTAGACAAAAAATAGATAGACGTATGATTCGAGCATTACCAAACATATTGAAGAAAGTATGAACCAGATCAAAGTCGATTCAATTTGAGGGAAGTGTTGAAAATATCAACATCGATAATGGAAATACACAAATTCTAATGTATAAGGGACTTATATGAGTAGTTTGTTTGATTCAAGTTTTTACCATTTATTCATTTCTCTTATGGATTGAGTTACACCCACACTTTTAAGATCTATTAAATCTTGAATTGTAAGAAGATTTGCTCGTTTCTTCTTCTGCAGAATCTTATGATAAGGGAGTAGTAACCCACCAGAAGAGAAGAACACATTAGAACTACGATGGTGGCGATTAGTAAAGGGGAAAATGGGCTGATTGGACAATCGGAATGCGGCCGAGGAGAGAAGATCAAGTAGCAGATTTGTAAACAGTTAATACTACAAATACCTTGTGTGAAATCACTGAAAGGAAGTTTATACTTTCTGAACTAAAAACCTAGGTTTGAACAAATCCGAAAATATTGAACAATAAGAGTTAACAACCCATATTCAAAATGAGACGATAGAAGTCAAGATTCGACCTACCGTTCCGATACCAAAAGAAAATAGAGTGGTTTTGTAATTGACCCCTAAACTTTATAATAGTATAAATGCGGTGCTCATAAAATTTGTAAATTGTATACGAAACCCATGAAGTTGATATAATGTGCGCGGTTGACCTCTAAACTTTTAAATATTGTAAATACCGTGCCCTCAAAGTTTAAGAATTGCGTGGTTGGCCCTTGAACTTCCAAAACCGTTTATATTTGACCCTTATACTCGTTGATATTTTAAACGTCCCAAAGTTTATATTTGACTTATTAACCTTGAAAAAATGTTATGACTATGTTTCCAAATTTTGAAAATTTTAAAAATAACACATAAATTATCAAAAACACTAATACGAAAAAAGACGAAAACCGCTACTATTCACCTAGGGGCATCGCCTTTACACTATTTTAAACATTAGAAATCAATTACACAATTTTCTCTAAGAAATATATATATCCAATTTGTTCGGTGGTCTCGTAGCTATTGTAAAGCTACGAGAGAACCTAAAACCATAAACGAATATGAAGAAACTCAAGGAACACAAGCAGCGACCGTATTTTGATTATGAAATCGGAAAACCCTACATACAAACATTAGGCTACCTGTAACCTTGTTCACGACCAAAACCATTTCCGCCGTATAAATCTCTCTACACATCATCATTCTCTCACATCCACATCATTTTCTCTTTCTACTTCTAAAAATTCTCACTCATCCATATCATTATTTATTTCTCTTTCATCCACATCATCTTCTATCTCCAAATTTCATTTTATCTTTCTATCTCATCAACTTTATTATTTTATTATCTTATTTATCATTAAATATTACATTTCAATTTTAATATTTTAAAATCAGTTTAAAATCAATATTTTAATAAATTTTATATTACACTTTATAGAATTGAATATTATATTACATTATCATTAAAATAAATTAACTAAAAACATATTTAAAAAGATTACAAATACACCTAAAATTGATCAAGAAAATTTATTCCATACATGTTCAATAAGATCATTTTTTAATTGATGACAAGTTCTCCGATCACGAGCATCGATCATACGACGAAGATAAGCATGAAAACTTGGATCAATTACTCTTTGAATCGGTTCCAGTTCAGAAGAGTCTTCCGGTTGATCATAATCTCCAAGTGCATTGTAAGTTGCGGTGTGGTCGTCTCTCTCATCTTCGATAATCATATTATGTAATATAATACATGAATACATTATATCTCCAAGAGTTGCTCGATCCCAAAGACGTGAAGGTCGGGTGAGAATCCCCAATCGAGCTTGCAATATCCCAAATACTCTCTCTACATCTTTTCTTGCTCCTTCTTGGTGAATAACAAATAATTTATCTTGTGGAGTTTGTGGTAGCGTAATAGATTTAACAAAAAGATGTCAATCGGGATATATACCATCACCTAGATAATAACCCATATTGTATCGATGTCCATTGACAGTGAATTCAACTTGAGGGGCTATTCCATTTTGCAATTCATGTAGTAATTGTGATATGCAAAGAACATTCAAATCAATATTAGAACCCGCCATACCGAAAAAAACATGTCAAATCCATGTATTCATAGAGGCAACAACTTCAAGCATAAACATCGGAACACGCTTGTCTCCACGAACAAATTGACCTCTCCATGCCACGGGACAATTTCTCCATTCCCAATGCATACAATATATACTTCCCAACATTCCAGGGAAACCACGATATTCCGCCAAGTGAAGCAGATGTTGAATATCTTCAGGAGTCGGACATCGTAGATATTCATCTCCGAACACTCCTCGGACTGCTCTTACAGAATGTCGCAAGTAGTCTAATGTGGTCTTCTCTCCCAATCGAACATATTCATCTACTTGATCAGCGGCACAACTGTATGCTAAACATCGTATAACCGCGGTGCATTTATGATGAATCGTGAGGGACGTACGTCTAGTGGCATCTGTTCTTCTTTGGAAAAAAGGATCATATTCAGCGAGTGCGGTCATAATTCGCTCGAATAGTGGACATCGCATACGGAATCGACGATGAAATTGGTCTTCAGAATACACCGGGTATTGACAGATGTAATCTGCCATCAGTTTTGTGCTTCCCCACTCACGTCCCCTTTCGATGTGGCGTCGAGGATGTTTCTTTTTTTGCCTCGGATGAGGTGATTCTTCGGAATCATCTGAACTACATGAAGATGAAGATTTCATGTACGCCTGTAATTGTTTGTACAATTGCGGGATTTCGGAGATGAATGAATTTGTCAAACAAGATTGATCGTTGTTAGTAGAATTCATCTTCAATTGTTATGTTATGCAAACATTTCAACAAAGTTATTTATAGAGGAAAGATGTCGCATCTCGAGATGTTGTAGAAAGTCGATTTGACAAAACATAGTGCGAAAATTGAAGGCCCTTGAAACACGCAATTGTGTTTAGTCACATCCCGGCACGGGTGTCAGAGATTCGAATTTCGATTTGACAAAACATAGTACGAAAATCGAAGGCCCTTGAAACACGCAATTGTGTTTAGTCACATCCCGACACGGGTGTCGGATATTCGAATTTCGATTTGACAAAACATAGTGCGAAAATCGAAGGCCCTTGAAACACACAATTGTGTTTAGTCACATCCTGACACGGGTGTCGGAGATTCGAATTTCGATTTGACAAAACATAGTGCGAAAATCGAAGGCCCTTGAAACACGCAATTGTATTTAGTCACATCCCGGCAGGGGTGTCGGAGATTCGAATTTCGATTTGACTAAACATAGTGCGAAAATCGAAGGCCCTTTAAACAATCAATTGTGTTTAGTCACATCCCGGCAGGGGTGTCGGAGATTCNTTAGTAGAATTCATCTTCAATTTTTATGTTATGCAAACATTTCAACAAAGTTATTTATAGAGCAAAGATGTCGCGTCTCGAGATGTTGTAGAAAGTCATGCAATGACTAATCAAATCGATCCAAAAAACGATACACATAGAAAGTCGAGCAATGACTAGTCACATCCCGACAGGAGTATTGGAGATTCGAATTTTGATTTGACAAAACATAGTGCGAAAATCGAAGGCCCTTGAAACACGTAATTGTGTTTAGTCACATCCCGGCACGGTTGTCGGAGATTCGAATTTCGATTTGACAAAACATAGTGCGAAAATCGAAGGCCCTTGAAACACGCAATTGTGTTTAGTCACATCCCGGCACGGGTGTCGGAGATTCGAATTTCGATTTGACAAAACATAGTGCGAAAATCGAAGGCCCTTGAAACACGCAATTGTGTTTAGTCACATCCCGGCACTGGTGTCGGAGATTCGAATTTCGATTTGACTAAACATAGTGTCTCAACTATATAAGCAACTCTTATTCATCATTCTTCATACTTAAGTTCAACAATATGTCTCGTAGATCAAATGTTGAATCGCATGGATTTTCATCTCAAGATGGTCTAGATAACTTATATAGTGGCAACGCTATCGCTAACACCGAGAAGGGTAGGAACACAAGGTGGACAATGCAGGAGGAGCAACTTGTGGTTGCTGGATGGCTCCACACATCTAAAGATCCTATTATCGGTGACTCACAGAAAAGTAGTTCTTTTTGGGGACGAATAGCCGACTTCTACACAACACATGGAGGGCCAAGTTGCAAAACTCGTGACAAAGAAGCCATTCGGAAGAAATGGGGCCAAATCACCAAAGTCGTCTCTGAATTTTGTGGAGTTTACGATGGTATATGTACTCGACATCCAACATGACTATTTCAAGGAGGCACTTGCTGCTTTTCGAACAAAGGAAGGAAAATATTTCGCTTACGAACATATTTGGCGAATCCTGATAAATGAGCCAAAATAGCAACAAGAACAAGGAAGCAGCTCTCACCGCTCCGGTGAAAACTTCGACATACCCCAATCGGATCCGGCACCGGAAATCCGACCTGTTGGAAGGGATGCTGCTAAAAGAACACAAAAATAGAAAGAACCTAGGACGAGCGAGGGTTCTGCATCTAGAGCGGAACGAAGGGCAGAGAAAGATCGAAAAATTGATGAGAACAACAAACGCTTCGACGAATTCAACAAGCTATATGAGCTAGACATAAGTGTAAGGTTGATGAATACCGATCCGGATAAGTTGAATCATGCACAGAGGCTATTATTCGAGGATACTTTTCACAAGTTCATCGCACGTAGTTCGATTAATAGTAGTGGTGGATCTCAAAATTCTGCTAGTAACCCGAGAAGTAGCGATCATGGTAACGATTCAAATGATTTCGATGTTAATCCTTAGTTATGAATTTGTATCAGTGTGTTTTATTTACTTCGATGTATTTCATTTTTTTACTTTGTTTTTCGTATTTATTATTTTCTATTTTAAAATTATCAAATTTAAAATATAATTATATATTTAAAATATTAAATTAAATTAATAATATGAATATATATAATATTTATGAACAATTATATATTATAAATAATATATAAATAAAGCTAATTATAGTTATACTAAGTATACTTTTGAACAAACAAATAAAACTAAAATAATAAAAATTACAAGTTGCACCAAATGGTTGTACGACTTCATTAAATCCCCCCAACTTGCCTTTGGACCACAGCTTTTCGTCAATTGCCTCGTATTAATTTTTATTGAAATGATTTATAATTTTTATAATAATTTAGGTGGAAAGAGGTGGAATTTCCGCACCCGAGCGCTTAGGCGCGGATGTATAAAATATGTATTTCCACTACCGCCCAAATAATGTTAGCCGCAGACGTGGCGGAGAAAGTGGCGGAAAAAATCGTATTTCTATACGATGTTCTCCGACGTTACAGGTAGCCTAAGGAATGGTTAAATAATGAACATTTCTACAATCTTTCAAAAATGATTCAAAAATATTGGAAGTATACTCAGAACTATTACCAGATTTCAAAGTTTTAATGGCACATGAACTTTGAGTTTCAACAAGAGTTTTAAACTCTTTAAAAATAGTAAAAGCTTTCGACTTTTGGTTCAAGAAATAAATCCCACAGAATCTACTAATATCGTCAATAAAAATCAAATTATATTTGCTGCCAATCAAAGAAAGTTCAAGGAAATGACCACAAATATTAGTATGTACCACTTCAAGTTTAGTAACAGATTTAAAACTCGATACCAAATGAACTTTGCTGAAGTTTTTCATATTGACAAGTTGAGCAAATTTTTGGAAAAGAATGGTGAAATAAAGGCAAACCTCTAACCACATTATTTTTCATCATAACTTTCACATAATCTGAACTCAAATGACCAAATCATTTATGTCATTTTACTTATTCATCACTTGTATTCACATGAAAAGCATCAAAATTCAGAATAAAGCTTTGATTTTTCTCGGGAAATGTAAACAAACAATTACCACATTTATCATGAATTTCGCAACACTAATCTCGAAAAATGACAATAAAATCATTATTAATAAGTTGTCTAACACTTAATAAATTAACTCCAAGATCAGGAACCAACAAGACATCTGATATTAACCGAGAACCAAAAGATGTTTTCAATATAATAATTCCAATACCTGTAACTTTCAGAAACTTACCACCAATGCCTCTTACAGTTGTTTGATGAGATCTATCAAGTGTAGAAAAATAATCAACATTATCAGTCATATGATTAGAGCACCCACTGTCAATATATAAATCACATGAAAAATAGTGTCCAAAAACATTCTTGAACTGTCAACACAAACAATATCAATGACACATGATCCTAAAGCAATGCCCTCGTTGGATTCAACCTGAGTCTTAACAATATTAGTTTGATTCTTATAAGGACAAATTTCATCAACATGCCCAAATTGAGAACAAATAGAACGTTTTGCAATAGGACGTTGAAAACAGAATTTTTCAGTATGATTACTTTTCTTACAATGAGGACAAGGCGAAAACTTAGATTTTCCCTTACTTTTTTACCATTTTTTCTTTGAATCATACTTTTGAATAACATCGATTTTCATGCCTTGTGATATTAAAGCATTTTCAGTATCTCTAAAATCATCTTGAAGAGTTATTCTAGACTCTTCAGATAGCAAAGCATGTACAAGTTCATCAATTTTCATATATGAAATTTTATACACAACATCAATAGTTGCAATACGAACATAAAATTTTTCAGGGACAGACACAAGAACTTTTTCAACCACCCGATGATCATCAATTTTTTCACCAAATAAACGAATCTGATTCACAATAGACAAAAGTTTATCAATGTAATCTTTTATCTTATCCGACTCTTTCATCCTAGTAGACTCAAAACTTTTTTTAAGTGTCAAAATATCCATTTCTTTGGTTTTTTCAGACGCTTGAAAACTAGTTTTTATTCGATCCCAAGCATCCTTAGCAGTTTCACAATCTATAATTCTAGAAAAAACATAATGATCTACGGATGAAAATAAAACATCCAAAGCACGAAAAGAACAAGATACATTCTCCTCATATAATTTCAATTGCGCTGGAGTAGGATTTGCAGGATGTTCATATGCCTCATTACTTTCGATGGCTGTCCATGGATTCTACCCTTTCAAATAAGCTTTCATGCGCACTACCCATTGAGCATGGTTATGTCTGGAGAACATAGGTAATCCAGAAACAGTAGATGTCTTCTCCATCCCTCACAAAAACGGAGAAAAATCAGTCTTTTAACAAAAAAATGATTCTGAAAAATTAGGCAAAAATCACCAATTCGATTTTCGCAACTTGGGAGCTCCGATACCAATTGATGTTGATTGAGAGTGAAATGCAAGAATAGCTCTTGTAATTGACAAAAAAAAGTCTACTGGAAAAGAGAAAATACAGAATCTTCGACAAACTGAAAATGGACAGAACTGAAACAAGAACAAATGCGTAGAAGAAAAAATAGAAAGCTTAAACAAATAACCTACATCCTAAGATTTATAAGTAGTCATCATCCGCCTTCCACAAAGTCACGATCTCACGAAAAAGACATGGGTGAAGGGGAGCAAAAACAGTGTAGAATTAGGACTCCAACATGAATGAGTCAAAGATGAACTTATGTTTTGGACCAGCCTCAAATCATATGCCCACACACAGCCCAACAATATTATTCAGGCCCAACAAAAGTTTTGTGATTATTATATTGTCTTGAATTGATTGACACGTCTCATGTTTATAGTGTTGATGTAATGTGATGCCTTTTGTTTTATGAATATTAAGATAGCACACTCGAATGTTATACACCTAAACACTTTTGAATCTACAGGATCAGCAACAACACAACAGATGTATAGGTCTATGGAGCATTTGAACTTCAAAATATTAGCTCTAATGTCCTAGAGCTTCCGGGAAAGAAGCAAGTAATTGTTAAGTGTGGATATCGGTATTAGTATCGATTCGCCACACTTGAATAATGATCGGCAATGTGGTCGATCAAGGCACACACGGAAGATTGGATGTTCGGTATTGGTACTGATTGGTCGAGGACCGAAGTACGTAATACCGATGGTGACAAAGGGACCGAAGCATGTGATCGAGGACCGAAGATATGAGATGGAGGCAATCGGTCGACGACCGAACTGAGATATGGTGGGCCCACTAGACTAAGATATCTTCAGTTATGAAATGAGATATTGAAGGAAGCAAGATCATATCAAATCAGTATATATGGACGCATATATATGATTTGATCATGGATAATCATATATAGAGATATGGTCAAATATTAGGAATATTTAATAATTACCTTAATATCTCAACAACCTTATCTATATAAAGAGGTCTTAGGGTTCATTGTTATGTACTTCAATACTCTTGTATTCCGAGTTTTCCTCTTCGTGTGTGTGTGTGTTGTAATATTCTCAAGTGATAGTGAATTTGGCCGTTTCCGCCGGTCACGTGGTTTTCCCATTCCAGGTTTCCACGTTAATTTCTTGTGTCGTTGTTTTCTCTTTGCTTTAATTCTCGGGTTCTGCCTAATCTATCGAGGTTGTTCACATACGTGTTCAATCCCCAACAATTTGTGGTGGCTGTGGGGTAGTAGTAGTGCAATCGGCGATGGGTGACGATTATGATGTGCGGGCTCGACTCATAAGTGAGGAATTGAGACGAAAGCATAAGGGAATACCAAAAGTAATGCATTGGTGGCAGATTCTTCCATGGGTCGGAAGAATAACCGAGGGCAGAATGGCGAGAGCAGGGCGCGATCAAGGAATCAGGGAAAGTCGAAGAATCGGGGAGAGCCCGATTGCTGAAATTGCATGAAGAGGGACACATCCGCAGGGAATGCAAGGAGCCGAAGAAGGAGGAGAATTCAGCGTCGGTTGTTGCTGAATCTGACGATGCACTTGTACTCTGTCTCGAGAGTCTAGTAGAGTCATGGGTGGTTGATACAGATGCATCTTTTCACTCCTGTTTTAATTAGAAGTTGTTTAAGTTTTTCAAAGCTGAGAATTTTGGGAAGGTTTATCTTGCCGTTGGGAAGTTCCCGGAGATCACAGGTCGGGGTGATATACCGATCCGATCCTCAAATGGCTACTGTTGGACCTTGAAGGATGTGATGTATATACCCGGACTCAGTAAGATCCTGATATCGGTCGGACATTTGGATTCCAATGGGTACCGAACGTCCTTCGGGGGCGGTCGGTGGAGAGTGACCAAAGGGGCTTTGGTCATTGCTAAAGGAATCAAGTCGGAAACTTTGTACGTGGAGAAACCGATCGTGGCAGATGGGTACCGATCCACTCTCACTATACTGGAGACCGAAGGAGGTTGCTGAAGATGTGGCACGATCGCCTTAGTCACATGAGTGAGAAAGACATGAAGATTATGGCCCGGAAAGGCTTATTGCCAATGTTTGAGGACAAAGAGGTTGGATTATGTGAGGATTGTGTGCTCGGCAAGCAGAGAAGAGTAACCTTTACGAAGGTGAAGCGGGATCGGAAAACCAGCAAGCTGGAACTCGTGCATACCGATGTGTGGGGTATGGCACCGGTCGAGTCCATCGGAGAGTCGAAGTACTACGTCACCTTCATTGACTGCTGTACCCGTAAGGTATGGGTCTATTTTCTAAAGAATAAATCTGATGTGTTCCAGACATTCAAGAGGTGGAAAGCAGTGGTGGAGCTCAAGGCTGGAACCAAGTTGAAGTGTCTGAAGTCAGACAATGGAGGAGAGTATGACGTGGAGGAGTTTAGAGATTACTGTTTGGCGAACGATATTAAGCTGGAGCGATCGGTCCCGAACAAGCCGAGGCAGAATGGAGTTGCCGAACAAATGAACCGAGCATTGAATGAGGGTGCCCCGATAGATGAGATTTCACGCTGGTCTACCAAAGACCTTCTGAGCGGATGCTGTGAGTACGACTGGGAAGTGGACTGCGAGTTACGAGTCCATCGGTATCACCGGATTGCGAGTTGCCCAAGGTGAAGTGGAATCGGAAGGAGGTGAAGCTAGATCACCTCAAAGTGTTCGATTGCATTGTGTATGTCCACATAGATCTTGAGAAGAGGGATAAACTTGATGCTAAAGCTGTAAAGACTGTTTTCGTTGGTTATGGATTTAATTATTTTAGTTACCGGTTCTGGATCGAAGGGAAGAAAATAATAAGATCGGTCGATACGACCTTCAACGAAGAACAAATTTACAAGGATACTATCGCAGACTAAGGAGAAGTCTACTGAGGTGATAGTGGTGATAACATCAAGTGGGAGCAGTGGACCTCCTGACCGATTGGAAGAGCCAATCGGTATCACTTCTGACGAGGAGTTCGAATCTCATTCTGATCGGTCCGATACCGATCAGCAGAATGAAGACCAGGCGACATATGACAATGTTGAAGAAGTCACTCCTGTGTTGAGGCGGCCAACCAAGGAGAGGAGATCACCCGATCGTTACACTCTTGCAATGTATCATACATTGCTGACTGACTATGGCGATCCAGAGAATTTCCGAGAGGCTGTTGAGTCTCGTGACTAGGAAAAGTGGGAGCTTGCTATGGAGGACGAAATGACGTCCTTGTCAAAGAACAAGACTTGGGTCTTGATAGAATTGCCGGGGGACATCGGGCATTACTCAACAGATTGGTCTTCAGAGTAAAGCAGGAGGCAGATGAGTCCAAACGTTACAAGGTGAGACTAGTGGTCAAAGGATTCTTGCAGAAGAAGGGAATTGACTATTCTGAGGTATTCTCACCGGTCGTCAAGATGACGACGATCAGAGTGATTTTGAGTATAGTGGCTGAGGAGAATCTCCATCTTGAGCATATGGATATGAAGACGACTTTCCTTTATGGTGATTTGGAGGAAGAGATTTACATGGCACAACCCGAGTGGTTTAAGGCGCATGGTAAAGAAAATCTAGTATGCAAATTGGTAAAGAGATTGTATGGATTGAAACAAGCTCCTCGGCAATGGTACTTGAAGTTTGATTCATTGATGACCGAACGAGGATTCAAAAGATGCGAGATAGACAATTGTTGTTATCTCCAAGGGGGCAAAGGGACATACGTAATCCTTCTACTGTATGTCGATAACATGTTGATCGCAGGGCGTGACATGGAGGGGATAAAACAAGTCAAGCGGAAGTTGTCCGAAGCATTCGAGATGAAGGACCTGGGACCGGTCAAGCAGATTCTGGGAATTAGAATATCGAGAGATCTACAAAAGGGTACACTTACCTTGTCTCAGGAAAAATATATTGAAAAAGTGATTGATCGGTATCAAGTGGTAGATTTTAAAGTGACTAAAACACCTTTGGAAGCACACATGAAACTCTCAAAGGAGCAGGCGCCGATGACCGACTAGGAGGCCGAAGAGATGAAGAATGTGCCCTACTCTTTAGCGGTCAGGAGTTTGATTTATGCAATGGTCTATACGAGACCTGATATTGCACATGGAGTGGGAGTCGTGAGCAAGTTCATGTCGAACCCTGGGAAAGAACATTGGGAAGCAGTGATATGTTTGCTTCGATACCTCAAAGGGACATCAGGGCGGGAGTTGTGTTTTAGAAGGAGACCGATCGAACTAACAAGGTACGTAGACGCCGACCTTGGAAGAGATCTGGATGATCGGAAAAATACATCGGGATATATATTTACTATTGGCGGTACAACTGTTAATTGGAAGTCGAAGTTGCAAAAGTGTGCCTCACTTTCCTCAACTGAGGCAGAGTATGTTGTAATCTCGGAAGTAGGAAAGGAGATGGTGTGGCTCCAGAATTTCCTGATAGAGATCGGTAAAGGGACCGATCTACGGACTTTGTACAGTGACAGTCAGAGTGCCATATGTTTGGCGAAGAACCCGGTATTTCATGCTAGGACAAAGCACATTGAGTTGAAGTATCACTATATTAGGGATCTGCTCAAGAGAAAGGTGCTTCAGTTGATGAAGATCAAAGGCACTGAAAATCCGGCAGATATGCTGACGAAGGGAGTCACTGCGGCGAAGCTAGAGCTGTGCGTAGCTCTAGTTGGTCTCACCAAGTGAGTTAGTGAGCGGGCACTATCAAGAGAAGATGTATAATCGATCTCCAAGTGGGAGATTGTTAAGTGTGATGATCGGTATTGGTATCGATCGGTCACACTTGGATGATGATCGGCAATGTGGTCGATCGGGGCACACACAGAACATTGGATATTTGGTATTGGTACCGATTGGTCAAGGACCGAAGTACGCAATATCGATGGTGACAAAGGGACCGAAGCATGTGATCGAGGACCGAAGATATGAGATGGAGGCAATCGGTCGAGGACGGAACTGAGATATGGTGGGACCCACTGGTCAAAGATATCGACAGTTATGGAATGAGATATTGAAGGAAGCAAGATCATATCAAATTAGTATATATGGACACATATATATGATTTGATCATGGATAATCATATATGGAGATGTGGTCAAATATTAGGAATATTTGATAGTTACCTTAATATCTTAGCCACTTCATCTATATAAAGGGGTCTTAGGGTTCATTGTTATGTACTTCAATACTCTTGTATTCCGAGATTTCCTCTTCGTGTGTGTGTGTGTTGTAATATGCTCAAGTGATAGTGAATTTTGGCAGTTTCCGTCGGTCACGTTGTTTTCCCAATCCGGGTTTCCACATTAATTTCTTGTGTCGTTGTTTTCTCTTTGCTTTAATTCTCGGGTTCTACTTAATCTTTCGAGGTTGTTCGCACACGTGTTGAATCCCCAACAGTAATTGATAACAAATAGTAGAACAATCAAGTCAACGCACGAGCACCAGTAAATTGAAGAAAATGTTAGTGTTCATCAATAAGTCACACGTCATTGTTCACCATTATTGGATACATTTTATAATTCCTTAGCTATTACCTGAATCAAAAAATTAATCGTCACTTAATAAATGACACATCCCTAATGTTGGTAGATGAATAAATAAATCACCTAAAAATTATGCATGCAAATTATAAGTCATCATGTCAGTATGAACAAAATCTACCTAAACTAAATAGATCATGCTTCCCAATATCTTGGCAACTAAGAACTAAATACAAAGGTAAATCAAATATGGGTTATCAAGTCTTTACCTCATCCATTGTAGTTTGTTTTTGCTTTTTCTTTGACCCACACTACCTTGAAAACGCGAGGTTCTATTTCATCCTGTCGATCATCTTTCAATACGACGATTGGCGTTGTGATTAAGTTCAAAACCAGTACATAATTTATATTCAAATCGACCATTGGCGTTGAAACTGTAAAGCATAAGTTTCAAGTTCAACTGCAATGGTTATATTTCGACTCACGAATTGATAGGGATCATATCCAAGCGTTTTACAAACATGTTAGCAAAATGTAAAATCATTTAAAACCTACAAAATGTGAGATCTTATTATTCATATTGTAAATGATATACCTGAATCGCATGAGAACACGGTATTTTATGAGTTATCCATTTCCAACATGTGCAAGATTGTTGCATTAGTGACACAATATGTTCTTTTTTCACCGGAACTACTTTTAGAACTTGTGACAAGGGTGGCTGTGAGTTCACGTCTATCATATATTTGAACTCTATGATTTACAATTCTTTCGTTCCAACGTAAGAACATTGTTTGGGCAGCTTTTGTGAATGAATGTAATTTTTCTTTTTCCTTCACATTTGACCATTGTGTCTCAAAATATTTGTGCAACGTAAGAATGTTACCTTCACAATACCCGTAATGGGAAGACATCGAATACCCTTAAGTACTCCATTAAAACTTTCAACTTGGTTGGTTGTTAATGTTCCATACCTACAAATATGAAACTTTTGTTACAAGCTTAAATTTAAACATTACAAAAATTACTTAACGAGTTACCTTGCACCACCATCATGTGATAATGTCCATTTTGCCTTTTCAATTTTCATGAGCCATAGGTATTATTTGGGATCAATTTTCTTAATGTTTTCCATGATGCTTTCAATCTTTGTAACATCGGTATCCTTACAAGCAGTCCAAACCAAGCAATTCAAATAAGAATTCTTAAAACTATCAGAGAAATATGTAGTCAAGTGCCTAAGACAAAGCGATAGCATCCATAAGGAGCATTGAATGCTAGAATATACTCTAACACTAATTATAACACCGCATCTTTATCATAAATGACACATGCAAATAGTTCTCCACTTACAATATAGGTAGCAATATTCTCCAAAAATCATTGCCAAGATTCAAAGTTTTCTTCATCTATAAGTGCAAATGCAAGTGTGATATTACCCAGGGATCTTTATGTAATTATGATACCCCCGGGGCTCGTCTGACGTGGCTAAATGGTATTTTTGATTTTCAATTATATTTATTGAGTAATATGGTTTTGGAGGGTAGTCTCGTAATTTGGGCATGTCGAGCCCACGTATGAGGATTTTGAGGGCGTTTTGAGCAGTTTTGGATGATTTCGGTCAGGAATGATGCTAGGGGTATTTTCATAATTTTGCACTTGTTGGCGACCTTATGCGATATTTTTGGCTATCTCCTAAGTATTCGGAGATGATGAACTGGTGAGAAGATTCCCGGGTATTTTCTCGACATTACGTACTACTAGTGTTCAACCGGGGTGCATTTTCGAAGTTCGTGGACGCTATGACACTTATTACGGTTTAATTGGATATTTTTTAAGTAAGTTGGGGTAATTTGACTAACAATGGGCTTTTGGATCCTAAGTTGACCTATTAGGCCAAGTTTTTCTATAAATACAAGACCTTAGGCCCCATAAAAGGATTCAAAGTCTTGTCATGCTTCCCAAGACATGGTTTTCCATCAAACTTCACCCAGTAGTCGTGACTTTATGCCTAGTCTCAACTTTTTGCATGTCTAGCCGCGAGATTGTGTAGGCTTGGTCGTAGTCGCGACTTTTTGTACTAAAAGTCGCGAGTTTTTGCACTGTTCCACTGGACTCGGAGTTTCGTGTCTTATTTTTTTAAGGCACACTTGCTAGTATATGAGCCATGTCGCTAGTTTGTGAGCTATGCTGCGAGTTTGTGATGCTAGTCGCGACCTTGTGAGCCTACTCGCAACATTTCGTATGTATTCGCGAGATTTTGACTTACTCGCGAGATTTTGCATATGGTAGCTGTGACATTTTGTATGTAGTCGCGAGATTTTGTCGAAAACTCGCTACTGGATTCATCTCAGGCACAACGGAATGGATTCGATCGTTTTTCGTACCGTTTTCATTCGGATTATTATTATCTCTTGATTGTACTTGTATCCTTTGATTATCATAGTGAAAACCAAGGTAGAGCTTCGCTCTACCGAGGACGTAACCTCACACATTGTGGGTCCAACTTTGTATATCGCTCGTGTCCCCATATAATTGAACTCAAAATTATATAAGAAATTGACTGATAAAAAAGAAATACTCTAAAATATTTTTAGACGAGATCAGTTTGGCGCCGTCCGTGGAACGAGACTTAGTCCCATTGAGAGCTCTTATGCTGAGCTTGGATCTTATTATATATTATGATGATCTGGATTCTTAATTTGAGAATGATGTAGATAAAGAGATTGTGACGGATTGTAACCCTTATGATATTTTACCGGGGACTCGGTTAGTGCCACCGGAAGAGTCCTCAGTATTGAGAACATCTAACCAACCTCCGGAGTGGGATTTCATCCGGAGGGGACCTATATACGAGTGCATTGAAATATTATCATATGGCATGAATATATGCCAAAAACATGCCAAAGGAATGAAAGGGTTGCAATAAAAAGTCTGGAAAAAGTCGATTTTCGGCACTACGAAAATTTCATGGGAGTTTCATGGGAGGCTCCATCTTATGTCTACAATTACATGGCGATGTGATGATATAATATTTTACGGGTTGGATTTCGGTGGCATTTCACTATTCCATTTCGGTCCATTTATCGAAAATGAGCCATAATTTGAATGATTAAAAGGATTTTATTCCATAGCGGTGACTCATTGGAGGTTAGTATGGACCTCGGTTACAAAGAAGATGGGTATATGGCGAACATACCCGAGGTATTTTATGTCCACAGTATCGAATCTGGAGACCCATGTCAGTTTGATGAACTTCAATCACATGACCATGATCTTTTTCCGGTTTATTGGAAGAATCTTTTCTCCAATAGTTCAATCAGTTGCCGAGGTTTTCTATCATTTCATATCGAGATTCAAGTATAAGTTATATTCGGCATGGCATAACGATTCCTCGGAGAGGTTGTACGTTTTTTAAACCCGTTTTGAGCTAGTCGTGTGGATTGCATGACCTGATATGCATGGCTATGGAAAAGATAGGTGACAAGTACATGGGATTGCAGTTGTATGGCATTTGTGAGCCATGTGAACCTTACATGGAAAATGAGCTCATGCGTAGTCGCATGTGGGGAATTTGGCCACGTGTTACTGGATTGTATGTATATGCGCGGAATGGCTGGAGAGAATGTTTGCTATGGAAAGTTAGAAGTGCCAAGTCAACGCGATTTACTGATTACATAGAAGGATAAGAGGTTATATGAGTATATACGGATTTTCGTGTGTAAATGTTCAATGCTACGCGAGAGCATGCATGGTTCCCAAGGAAATGATGAGCTGGATATGTGATGGTGTCATCTTACGACATCATCATTGTCTCACCGGTCAATAGCAATAATATGATCATGATCCTATTTCCGATCCGAGTTCCCCATTGGATCCGATTTGTGAATTTTTGAAGGATTATGACAAGTTTTGTACTCCTTTTCGATAGCGATAATATAAGAAATAAATTTCATAGCAAAATGAGAGGTTATGGAGAACATGAGAAAGGTTTATCGTCATAAGTTTATAGAGGATCCATAGTAAAGTATGGAAGAGCTTGGCATCACATATACACAATATATTTGGAAAATGAAAGAGTGCATACATATGTTCCATTCATTATATTAATGACTTTGGTGGTTTAATGTTCGAGACTCGGAGACTAAGAAGTCTATGAAAACTTGATGAACTATTTCTCGGTACATGCGCTATAATGTGGAAGTGAATATCTCAATATTCAAATTAAGGAGTTGAAGAGTACGCCCTTTTGGAATTATACCAAATCGAGAAATTATTATGACAAAAGACGAAACGAGTATGGAAGATAAAACATTCGCGAATGACAGTATTTTTCATTATAGAATGAGAAACTTCAAATATGGATAGTGAATAAGTGCTTAAACTGCCAAGTTAGTCATCCACGAATAACCATGAAACATGTGAAGTAATCATAGAGTCACAAAATGAAACTCCCGGGTGGAGTTGTGATATTGAAAGACGATCTCGCCTCCTCATCATTTAGAAGATTCGAGCATGTTTGTGGAATATTCGGATCACCAAGGTTTTCATTGGTGATTAATTGTTGTCCAACAAATTAAACATGTCTTCATCGATAAGTATTCCCTGTCCGGATAATGTGGATATGTGTTAATGAAAGCCCTCGGAATTATAGTTAGGGATTTGGAATTAAAGAACATTGTTAAGCTTGAATGGATGAAATTAAATCTCAACTCGATGATCAAATTATTGATAACAATGGGCATATCGTGAAGATGCCATGCATCTAATTATTTCCTCGATCATTCGAAATGGTATTCATTCGAATATGTCCTAAACTTTCGTGAAGGGTTCATGTGTTCAATTTACTTCACTATCCAGAATGGTTTTCGTCTGGAATGGTACTTTTCCGAACACTAAGCAATTGATTATTAACGGTTTGATCAACCATGTATACCAATGGTGATTTATTCATCTTTTCAAATATCTTTATGAGGATATCAATCATGGTTTTCTACTTAATTTGTTTAAAGAGATCCGATAATTATGGTTGTTAGGTATTCATAAATATCAAACTATGCTTATTGGAGTTCCATTGTTGATAACGAAAGAGATATCACATTTGTGTTATTTTAATAATCGTCCAGAATGACATTCGTCCGGAAATATATGGTTATTGAGCAAGCTATCTTAATTCATCTGCGACATTATCGAGTTGACGAATATGTTGACCATATCTAGCATATGTCTTGGCATAGGACTATTTAAGCAACATATTATTTTAATTGTTTTAACAACCATTTTATCGCTCTCGAAGGATTTATTATCCTCCCAGTCACATTGGGATATAAGGATATAACGATGACTTTATTGAGGGAATTCTTAGTCATAGACCTTCATATTTTCCCAGTCACATTGGGATGTAAAAAAATGCTTTCTTTGGTAGAAGTGCTTTAAATATAATTAGAGCTATCATATCTCTACCCCACTTTGATGGTGAAGCTTCATACCTTCTCGGGAATTAAAAAAAAAGATGAAGGGAAATTAGATGTCGGCAAGATATTTTCCTACTGTATGTTCCGAAGCGGTATGAAAATGCCTAATGCAAAGAAATATGTTTATATGGTGACATTCTAAATAGAAAGAACGAGTTGATTAACATGATGTGGTTTTATTCTGCATGTAAAAAGAAAATGATATAAGTGTGGAACCTCTAATATTAAGGGGGTTTTATAGAATGAAAATGGATTCCTTTAAAGAAGCGGATATTCTCTCGTGAAAATGAAGAGGTAATTATTGAAGATGTGAAAATTTTGTTGCAAGCAAGGATCGTCGAACCTGTGAAATACACATAATCGGTTACAAACCTATTGATTTCTCCAAATTCGAACAATATCTACTGAATTTGGATTGATTTCACTTAGTTGAGTGAAGCATGTTCGGAGGACCTATATCTACTGCCGCTATTGACATACTAGTTTATTCGGCTGGATTAAAGTTTCTCAATGATGCCTTTTTTTAAAGAGAGCATAGTGCCACATACCGACAATCGACAAAGTCAATATTTAAAGACGTGATATGGAAAATGTTTCGAAGTCCAGATTGATGACATAGGGTTAAAGAGCCGATATGAAAATAATCACATCCAATATTTGGGCGAATGATTGAGTATACTGAGGAGGTATCGAATAAGATGGAATCCTCATAGATGTGAGTTCTAGTTGAAAGACGGAAAATTTCCTCGATCTGATGACGTTTGTA
>RWGZ01001665.1:0-30256 GCA_009725065.1 Utricularia reniformis | reverse complement strand
AAAATAAAATTATAAATTTTATAATATTTATATTTAATATATTTATTTATTATATAATTAAAAGTTATATTTAAAAAAAAATTAAAATAATCAATGAACAATATGTCATCGGACAAGGGGCGCCCAAACCCTTGTCCGCGGAACGTATTGTTCCGTGGAAATACGGGCGCCTATGTAACCATGGGTGCCCATATGGAGGAGAGAGAAGTGGACAAAGTCGGATTTTCATACGATCTTATCCGTCGTTAAAGAGAGTCTTAATTTTAAGTTCACACGATTTTCAAATCCAACACACTTTTTACTTTTTATTGAATTTTTTATATAGATAATTATTCAGAACTTATTTAATTATAAATAACAATGATTTTAAAAGTATTAAATAGTTGTAAGTTAAAAATCTACAAAATGATGTGATTTATAATTTTATATTTTAATAAGAATCATATTACTAATATTATTATTATGATTTTTTATTCTAAAATTGATTCAAGATATATTAAATATTTATATTCCTATATAAACATTTCAACTTAAAATAATGGTATAGTTAATTTATTAGTATCATATTAGGGTAGATGAAATTTAAGATCTCCATCATTTGTATGATAGTTTTTTTGCAATGGTGGATATATTAGGAAACTTTTTAAAATATGAAATTTTGTAATCAAACTTCAAAACAAAGGCACTTGAAGCAAATATGATGAAGGCTCCGACATCAAATTAAATTCGAGTTCAACCGAAAAACAAAGGCAATCGATGCTCATTTAGAAGGCGCTCCAACAACACTGTGCACCACCGAGGGACTAGTATCTGGTCTTGGGAACTCCAGCATTAAAGGACATAGTCGGAAAATATAGACTTCTCAGGGAGCTCCATGGAGTCTTTATGATACGGGGTGGCCAATGACTCGAAGACATTTACAACCGGATCATTAGGGCTATTCTTAGATCATAACACAAGGCATTCATAGAACTTGAGGCCTTTGGTTATATTTTATTAGGGGATTCAGAGTCGGAACTAGAAGAAAAGATGTTAAGAATACAAAGGAATTGTAGCTAGCTTTGTAAGGTAAGAAACTTAATCTGTATACGATTTGAATATCTAAGTTATCAATACATTTTACAAAGCTTGCTTCTTGTGAAGCACTGCATTACATATATATATAAAACATGCCATCAACGAATCTATTCTATTTCGGTATAAGCCATTAATGCATTGACTTGTTATCTTTGCCGATGATAGCTGAAAGTGAGAGTCCTTCTGCAGAGGGGAATTTCAACGGCTATCTTCAATTCCTTTTACACCCCTCCTCAAGATGAGCATGTATATCAAACATGCTCATCTTGTCAACAAGGTACTGATGTTGTCTTGCACTAAGACCCTTAGTAAATATATCGGCCATTTGTTCTTTCGACTGTATATATCTGAATACTATAGTTTTGTCTGCAACTTTTTCCCTGATTTAGTGCCAATCTAGTTGAAAGTGCTTCGTTCTTTCGTGTAAAATTGGATTGTAGGATATCTGAATAGCAGACTGATTATCGCAAAACAACGAGATAGGTTGCTTAATCTTGATCTTGAATGATCCCATTAAATTGCCTAACCATGTTAGTTCACAAGCTAAGGACCCCATCGCCAGATATTCTGCTTTCGTAGAACTCCTAGCCACAATTGCATGTTTCTTGGACTCCAACATATCATGTCTTGGCCAAGAATCACATAGTATCCTGTTACTGATCTTCCACTTTTATCACATTTAGCCCAATCACTGTCACTAAAAGCTCTTAACTGCAAGTCATTAGTGTTATGAAAAATCAAACCTTTTCCAGGGGCTCCCTTTAGATACTTTAGTACTCTAAAGACTGCATGCAGATGAGACTTGGTTGGGCTGCTCATGAACTGTGATAGAACTTGAACATCGTAGTTTATATCAGGGCGTGTAAAGGCTAAGTATATCAGTTTTCCAATTAGTTTTCTATAAGGTGTAGGATCAGATAGTGGTTCTTCTACTTCGTTGGTCATGACTTGCCCTGCTTCAATTGGTGTGGCTGCTGGTTAACATCCTAGGAGTCCAAATTCTTGTAGCAAATCCAGAGAGTACTTCCTTTGGCAAACATTTATGTTACCTTGAGATTGAGATATCTCGAGTCCTATAAAGTATCTTGGGTACCCTAAATCTTTTAGCTTGAATTGCCCCTTGAGATATTCCACTATTTCATTGAGAGCAGTATGTAAATTACATCCAACGAGTATGTCGTCCACATATACTAAGAGCGCTAGGCAGCTTCCAACCTTGAGTTCCATGATCTTGAAGCCTGCTTTAATCCATAGATAGCCTTTCTCAGCTTGCATACCAATTTGCAGTTAGGTGGACATATTCCTTGTAGTGAGTAACCAGGGGGAGCATCCATATATAATTCGTCTTCTAATTCTCCGTTGAGGAAGGCGTTGTTTATATCTAGTTGCTTAAGAGACCATTTTTGTGATGCTGCCAGTGATAGGAATAAGCGGACTGTAGTGTGTTTGATTACTGAGCTGAACGTATCATTATAATCGAATCCCTTAATTTGACTGTATCCCTTTGCGACGAGCCTCGCTTTATAGCGTTCTACGTTCCCATTTGCATCAATCTTTGTCTTGAATACCCATTTACTTCCTACTGTATGTTGGCGAATTGGTATTGCATCAACTGACCATGTTTTGTTTTCTTTTAAGGCTAGGAGCTCTGAATTCATTGCCGTGACCCAATGGGGTTCCTTTGCAGCTTCCAGATAAGTATGTGGTTTGGTAATCCAATCAAGTTTTGAGGTAAATGAGGCAAAAACCGGTGATAGTCGTTCCTTGCTGATGAAATTGCTTAGTGGATGACTGGTTGATGAGTGAGCTGGTGGCTCGCTTATTTCATGATGATAATCTGCTAGAAAAGAAGGTAATCTTCGATTCCGAGAAGATCTTGCATGAGTGATGCTTTCTTTTTCCATATTCATGTTTGATGTTAACTCAGGAGAGACTCTTTGATCATCAACTATGGATATTTGTTGTAGAGGTATTTGGTCAAATATTATATCCTTTTCTTCTTCCCTGTCACAAAAGCTATAAACATTCTCTCTATACTCTGAAATTGGATTAGAGAGACCGAGAGATGAAGAGTTAAGATGAGGTATATGATTTCTTGAGAAAGGAGAAATGTTTTCATGAAATAAGACATCCCTGGAGATGAAGATTTCATTGGTATCTAAATCATATAACTGATATCCTTTTATATTGGCAGGATACCTGATGAAGATGCATGTTCGAGCTCTAGGATCAAATTTGCTGCGATTGCGTTTAAGGGTGGAAACAAAAGCTAATGATCCAAATACTCGAAGGTGGTCATATGATGGTAACTTTCCTGTTAACTTTTCATAAGGGGTTAAGAAGTTCAAGGTTTTTATAGGGAGTCTATTAATTATGTGAGTGGCAGTGAGGATTGCTTGGCTCCAAAAGCGGATGGGTAAATTTGATTAAAAAAGAAGAGCTCAGGAGACATTAAGTAAGTGTTGGTATTTCCTTTCTACTTTTCCATTTTGTTGGGCAGTGTCAACACATAAGGTTTGATGAATGACACCCTTTTGAGCATAGAAATTGTTTAGTTTGTATTCTGGAGCGTTGTCGCTTCGGATAAGTTTGATCTCTTTGTTGTATTGTGTTTTTACCATGCTCACAAAAGAGGGAATAATTTGTGCAGCTTCGCTTTTGTGTTTCATTAGGTAGGTCCATGTACATCTAGAGGCTTCTTCCACTATGGTGAGGAAGAAGTGATGTCAATTTATGCCTTCATGTTTATAGGGTCCCCAAGTGTCAATGTGTATAAGTGTAAAAATCTCAAAAACGGTCATGTTTTTTAAAGGAAAAGATATGCGTCTTAATTTAGCTCTAGGGAATGTAACAGATATTTTATCAACCAAACTTTTGACAATGGGTGCATGCTTGTAAATGTGTGACAATACTTCATGTGATGCATGTCCAAGTCTATGGTGCCATAGATCGAAAGGATATGTTTTGGGGTTATGAGTCATCATATTATTTGAATGAACATTTCCAAAAATATTAGATGTATCAAATTTAGAAATAGTATCAAGTTTGTGAATGTTTTTACGCATATCAACCTGAGCATAGAAAACTTGATCAAAGAAATAAAGGTTGTTCTGATTTCTACCCGTACCAATCGTCGTCCATATAGACGAGTCCTGAAATATGAAATTGTTAGTAGCAAAAATGACATTTATATTGTTTTTGACAATGAGTTTATGGACTGAAATGAGGTTGACTTTAAAACTTGGGATGAACAAAACATTGTGTAGGTTTATGTGTTTGTTGAGACGAATGGTGCCAGAGTGTGTGACTGGCACTGTAAGTCCGTTGGGGAACTTTACAGTGGTGTGAGTTTGAAAAATGGTGTCGAACAGTGACAAGTTGGAGCACATGTGCTCGTTGCCCCTGAATCAATTATCCATTATGTGTTATTAGATAGTTTACCAGCAAATGCATCCTGATTCTTGATTTCTGATGCGTTGTTGTTCAGGTTTGAAGTTGATCCTGGCTGCGGGATACGTTGAAGAAGAGCCTTGAGTTGACCATTTGTGATTGATGCCATGTCACTCTCGGATGTAGAATTTTCTTGCATTGTGACATTGGATGCATAAGAGGTATTATATGGCTTGTTACCTTTTGTTCGTTTGCCCTTGTGATCCTTGTGATACCCTATGATCTTGTAGCATTGTTCAATGGTATGATTAGTTAGACCACAGTTGATGCATTTCTTCTTGGGGATTGTTTTTTGTGGTTCTGCCTTGGTCATTAGAGCCGAAGCATCGACTGGTAGTGTAAGAATCGGGCGTTTAAGTCTCTGTTCCTCCTGATGTATTGAGTTGTAGACCTCATCTATGGTGGGAAAAGGCTTCCTGAGGAGTAGTTGGGATCTTAACGCTCCATATTCATTGTTGAGAGAATTTAAGAACTTGAAGAGTTTGTCTTTCTCAACTTGATTGTGAAATGCTTCAAAGCATTTTGAGTTACATTTGCCACAAGTACAGTGCGGCATTGGCCGTGAGTTGGATAGTTCTTCCCACAAAGCATTGAGTTTGGTGAAGAGGTCATGAACAGGTAGTTCGCCTTGCTCAAGTTTTCCAAGTTCCTACTGTATTGTGCATACTCTTGTGTCATCAGCTTGAGATTATCTGTGGTGTAAACTTATCCAGATTTCTTTTGCTGTTCTTTTATAAAACATTGTGGAGGATATGGGCTCACTTAGGGAACGGAGTAGCCAAGATACAAGGAGGTTATTGCAGTGGCGCCATGCTGGAAACATTGGATCTGTTGTTGGTGGTTCTGGTATCTCACAAGTGATGAATCCTAGTTTGTTTCTCGAGGATAGATTAAGCGTGACGCTTCTGGACCAGTTGGCGTAATTGTTTCCAGTGAATGGTGGAGCTAGGATGATATCATTCATATCTCCTGATCCAACGAAGTAGGGAGAGGAAGGATGCAACATTTTGCTTGAATCATTGCCTTCTGTTGTGAGCTCTTTGTTCTCGCCCATGGCTATTGTTTCAGGGCAAAGCAATGAGGAAGAAGGTGGTTTTATTGTGGAAGAGGTGAAGCAGGGGTGTGCTCCGATACCATGTTAAGAATACAAAGGAATTGTAGCTAGCTTTGTAAGGTAAGAAACTGTAATCTGTATACGATTTGAATAGCTAAGTTATAAATACATTTTACAAAGCTTGCTTCTTGTGAATCACTGCATTATATATATATACAGAACATGCCATCAACGAATCTACTCTATTTCGGTATAAGCCATTAATGTATTGACTTGTTATCTTTGCAGATGATAGCTGAAAGTGGGAGTCCTTCTGCAGAGGGGGATTCCAACGGCTATCTTCAATTCCTTTTACAAAAGCATTTGGTTATATTTTATTAAGTACTTTCAGAGTGGAATTTGACTAGATTTCAACTAAGAGATGAAAGTCGCGTGGAAATTGAAGTTTGATCCAAATTTATGAACAATGGATTTTCACGAGAATGATGCATATGAGTTTTCGTGAATAATTGTACATAGGACGCAACAAATTTACATTGTAACAAATTATGACTTTTCTTGAGACGTGTGCCAAAATTTCTAACTGTTTTTAGTCTTTGAAACTGATATTTATAGAAAACGAATATTGTAACTCAAATACAAGCCCAGAGTACAGTTGAGTGCACTTTCCTATCAAATCATAATTTCACCTCGGATAACCTCCAGAAATTGTACACAGCTCGCGAGAAATTTGCACTTGTATTGATTTTTACGAGGACAAAACTTGTGAGGAATCTCTTGGGGTTGCACAGTGGAAATTATGAAATCGAGGTATCGACGATGCAAATATGATAAATAAATAGACAACAAAATTTAATGTGGTTCACCCAAAACATGGTTAGTCAATGGATCTCACCAGACAAACTTCTACTATTACCTATAGTAGGTATATAAAGAGAATTTACCCTATATAAATTTTTAGAGTAAAAATACCCCAAAATAGGCGGTAAAACAGTGTTGATTCAACACTCCGACTACCCTCAACTATTTTGAGACTCCCCGAATATTTAGGAAATATTCTTAAATATTACACACTCTTCCAAAAACTTTCCGAAAACACGATTAGGGAAGAAAAATTTTCTTCCTTATTTCTCTCCTAATCTTTTCTCTCAATGTAGAGAAGAAGTTGTGGGATGAGATGATTCTGAAGTATAATGAAGTTCTCCTTTATAGGAGATTGAGGAGGAAAAACCTCTCACCGGAAACACTCATGGGGTTGGCCACCCACCCCCACACGTTAGCCAAATAAGTTGGCTGGAAATGTGGAGGAACGTCATCATAATCTATCTGCACTTTGTTTTTTGTTACGAATTACATTATAGTCACGAGTTGCGACTGTGAATAGCTAACAACGACTGTGCACAATTCATCGCGAGAATAGCTTAACCTGACTTTAAGTATTCATGATGATTCAATTGCTCGAAGCTTCTATAGATGATTTATTTTGATACTTGATCACTCTATTTTCCCAATTGAACTTCATTATAATGAATATCCAGGTAGTATTTTGCTCTAACGATGACGTCGCTCATATGTCCAACCTCATAATTCTTTGTCCCTGATCAACTCAACTCAAATAACGAGCTAATTAAAAGAAATGTTAAAATCACTAATAAAATATATCTTAAAATATTATTTGACCAAGAACGAATATACGAGTTTGTGAGGAATGATATACATTACAACAATATAAGGTTTGGTACATTCACAACTAACTTCGTCAATTTTATTGTTCTCTCCACATGCAATCCTTTTTTCCAAGTCCTAATTGGCGTTATCTCACATATCTTTAGTATGGTTTGCTAGAGCCGATGCCATTTAAAAAAAGGAGCAAGAGAAGTAGTTCGCAAACAGCTCGAATCAAAGAGCGTAGAGGAAAAATCAAAACAACATTACAATGATGTTGTTTGGAATGACAGTCCACCGCCCGGTGCAGTTAACATGTCATAATTATAATCTATTTTAACCAAACATCATTAATAACTATGTTTGGGCGACCACATAAAAAGCGGTAAGTTCACAGTTGATTTAACCGAACTACCACCAGAACGCACCTTCTAAATATCAATTTTACCCTCGTTAAATTATAGTTAATTTTGTTTAAATAATTTTGATTAATAACTTGTTATATTCTATCAATTACATGTTCAAATTATAAAAATATATATAATAATTTAAAATATATAGTTTTTGAGATAACTAATTTATTTTAAAATAATATAAAATTTAATTTTTAAGTTATACACAATTATTTAAAAATAGAGGTAAAAAAGTCATTTTATGACATCACGATCATTGCATCGTTGTTTAAAAAACAATTTTTTAAATTACGATTAGTTCACCTCACAACACTATACAATTATCTAATGTCACCGCTATCTATCAAACGATGTTCCAAACGTGCCTAATTTATACAGATGTAAAAGAGTTTCCATTCTATTACTTGCAACTTACAAAGATATTAATAAGACTAAGTATATATGTTAAAAATCAAATAGGATTTGACAACAATAACATCAAAATATCCATTTATACCTAAAATTCCAATACAAATTATATATGTATTAAATCGTTGCTTTAAAGAAAATTTTTGTATTTTTAATATATTTATAATAAGTTGGGAATAGGATAAAATTACAAATAAATTCTCCCGCTCTCATCATCTCTCAAGCAGTTTGATATACTACAATGCTGGCCTCGGTTTCATCGCTCTCCATGCCGCATTCATCCTCCTTTGTGATATTACAGGATTCGAGCCTGCATCAGTGCATAGGAAATATCTGGACGTTGCCGAATTGGCATGAATCGGAAATTATTCAATTAAGTTTGGATCACGAGAGGTAATCGGCTTCGATTGTTGTCGCATTAGCCAATGTGGTAACTTAATAATATATTCCGAAGTGTTAAGCATTACTTCATTTCTCCTCCATTGCATCGCGTGAGCTTCTCTACCGTATGTTGTAGGACCATGATTTTGAATCAATAGATCAGAATTTCTTCCGAAAGCTCTCTTAATCGACTGCGCCTACCACCTGCATTGGTAACTTCCCTCCCTTTTTAGGAGTTTGACTATGATTTTGATTAAGGTCTTTCAATTGGTATATTCACTTATTTTCGTGATGCTTCTTTGTTTTGATCGAATTTCACAAAAAATTATGTGCAAATGAGATGTTCTAGCTGAACTCTTGTTGATTCTTGTTTATTAAACATTGAAAAGGAATACATTCATATTTCTTTATAAACAACATATACCATGAAATTGATACATCTTTTTTTAAAAAACTGTTCAAAGTTAATTGCAAAGAGCAAGCCGCAAGAAGCAGACATCCAAAATTGTCTCTGTTTCGTTTGGTTTTAGGCTAATGCAGTATCATGGTCCTGTGTGCCTTGTTCTTATTACAACTATTGAATGTAAGAGAATATTTACATTCATCCAACAATTTCTTACACTCAATCTGAATGCAAATTTGTCTATATGCTCTTATCTTCAAGCTTCCACTATTCTTGATGCATATTCAAAAATAATATTTCCAACAGTTTGAAAATATTATATTAGTGATACCTTACATATCCCTAAAAAATCAATAGTAAAAAAGTATAGTCTATCATCTCTCCAGCATATAGAATCTTATGTTCATGTTTCCAGAACATTACATATGACTAAACTTCTAGTAGTTGAAACCAATATTTTGTGTTATAACTGTAGCATTCTTTCATAGTATCCTTTTTAAAATTTTATAGACTTCTCTGTCAAAAACTCATAGTATGGATCTTATTGTGATCAATATGCTTATTGTTAGTTTATTCCTTTCTTGTGACTACAAGTGAGCATGCTCTTAAATTGGAACTTGAGTTCGTTATGTTGATTTTAATCTCAGTCGTTGCACAAAGTGATGATAAACGATAAATTTAGAAAGAAAAGTTTACTTATTAGAATTGACATAATAGTCGTATTTAATATCAATAAACTTTTCTTTCTCTATTTATGATTTTTCATCATGATGTCGAAGCTCCAGATGCCTTTCAGATTGATCTTTACTGGTTTAGACAAAAAAACTATGGTATAAAAGCGTATTCGGCTCAGACGACAAAAAAAGATCAATATATTATTCGAGCACTACCAAATACATTGAAACAAATCTTGATCCGACCAAGGTTAGTTCGATTTGAATGGAAGTATTGAAATATTGTCTTTAATTCGTTGTAGAAATACAAATGTTCTAGTTTATTGGGTAAGCGATATCGTAAGTAAGGATTTAGCCTAATCTTTTCAATGTGATTTCTCTTATGAACTATATTATGTTAGCTTTTAATGGATTTCACGATACATTTTACCAATTAAACTTAGCAAAAACTAGATGCGGAATGGGAAAAAAAACACAACAAATTTTACATGAAACCCGAGTACCCGGAGAAAACCACGGACCACCTCTTGGTCAATCCACTATCACGAAAATAACACAAAGATTATAGCCACAAGAACTATCGAGTTTTTGTGCAACTTAAATCAAAAGCCACAACATAAAGTACTAAACCAGATCCTACTCATCGTGCTCCTGCTATTCTCTGATAAACCCTGAGATAATGATGATTCTCAATAAGACGGCTGACACCCGTTATATAATGGTTACAGGTGGGCTTAAGAGTTAATGTCTACTAATCCTTGTCGACTCCACTCAGTGCACTTCTTCGATTGATCTACCGTCACACCGAAGCTTGTTGTTCTCAAGGCTGGAACCTGGTACCGATCGTCACTTCAATGTCGATCATACTCAGACTGTCGATCGTCCCATTCCATGAAAAGTGCTGATCATCCCAACAATCTCCTCCTCCAGCCCTAGAGCGCCTTGCCAATCAATGATAAGTCTTTCCAATCTGTCCCAGCCCAACCTGTCTGAAACAGAACTAATGCTTCTTCGTACTCACCATCTTGGTGAGCATATCTGCTGGATTTTTCTGAGTGTGTATTTTTCTCAACTGGAAAGTCTTCTCAATCACTGCATCTCTAATCCAGTGCCACATGTTTCGTTCTGGACTGGAATCTTGGGTTCTTAGTGAGCTCTAGTGCACTCTGACTGTCACAATGTATGATCGGTTCCATAGCAAAACCGATCTGTGATAGCCACCTCTTCAACCACACTATATCTTTTCCAGCCTCCGTGATTGCCATATACTCTGCTTCTGTGGTCGGCAAGGCCACACATTTCTGTAACCGAGCACCCCAAGAAATGGCTGCTCCTCCGATTACTGATACAAACCCTGAGGTCGACTTCCTCGACTCTATTTCTCCAGCAAAATCTGCATCACAGAAACACTCCAGTTTCAACTCTTCCCCAGCTTGATATCCTAAATCAATCTCCTTGGTCCCCTTCAAATATCTAAAAAGCCACTTGGTTGCTTCCCAATGATCATTTCGTGGGTTCGATAGATACCTACTCAGCACTCCAACAACAAAGGCAATGTATGGTCTTGTACACACCATCAAATACATCAGGCTGCCGACCAATGAAGCATATGGTACGGTCGACATTTCCTCCTGATCGGCCTTGGTGGTTGGACAAGAACTCTTACTCAAATGAAGCTGAGCACTCATCGGTATACTGACTTCCTTTGCATCCCGCATGTTGAACATTTTCAGCAATTGTTCAACATATCTCTGTTGATGAACAACAATCTCCCTTGTCACTCTGTCTCTGACGATCGACATCCCAAGAACACTGCTGGTCGGCCCCAAGTCTTTCATCTCAAGTGCTTTTGATAATTGAGCCTTTAAATCCTTGATCAATCTCATATCCTAACTGATCAAAAATATGTCATCGACATATATAAGTAACAAAATAAATCTGTTATTGTCGAAGGTCTTGCGGCACATGTAGTGGTCTTCTCTTGACCGCTCAAACTTGCTTTCCTTCATGGAGTTATCGAACTTCATGTACCACTGTCTTGGTGCCTGTTTGAGACCATATAGACTCCTCCTAAGTCTGCACATCCATCTGTTCGACCTCCAAGTCGAACTGTGCAGCGAGCGCAGAGCCGCTCTGATCGACACAAGCTTAACAACCAGACTGAACACTTCATCAAAATCAATCCCTTTCTCTGATTAAAACCCTTCACCACTAATCTCACTTTATACCGAAATCTCCCATCAGGTTCCAATTTCTGCTTGAAAACCAACTTGTTTGACAGCGGTCTCCTCCCGATCGGTGCTTTCACCAACTCATAGGTCTGATTCTTTTCAAGCTAGGCGAGCTCTTCCTGCATTGCCCTTTTAAATCGGTCACTGTCTTTCATACTCAAGGTCTCCTTGTATGTCTCAGGTTCTCCATGTTCTGAGACAAGTATATAGTCACTTGATGGATATCTGTTAGAAGGATGCCTAGCTCTGGTACTCCTTCTCGATTCATCCATCTGCACTTCATGCTCTTGTTCAGGAGCTTCAGTAGGTGCTTCAGCATCAGCACCATCGTCATTTGCAATGTCGATCAACGGTGTCAACTCTTCATCATTAGTGTTGCTCGGCACTGCTGATCGGTCTTCCTCAGTGTCAGTCGACAAAGTCGACCTGGGTTTTTCAGTGTTCACATGGTCCGTCCCCTTGGACCCAGAAGTCACATCGGTGATATTTTCTTCCTCGAAGAATACCACATCCCTCGATCTTATGACTTTCTTCTCGATCGAATTCCAAAGCTTTTAGCCAAATTCATTTTCACCATATTCCATAAATACTCCAGTTTGAGAATTTGAATCCAATTTCTTCCTTTGTTCCTTCAGGACCAGGTATTTACATCCGAACACTCTCAAGTGATTATACTTTGGTTTTCTCTAGAACCAAAGTTCATCAGGAGTCTTAAAATCAATAGATGCCGAAGGGGACCTGTTTCTCAAATAACAGGCGGTCGACAGTGCTTCTCCCCAAAATCTATTCGGCAACTTTGCAGTGGCGAGCATACATCTCGCCTTATCGAGTAGTGTTTGGTTTAGCCGTTCGGCTATTCCATTGTGTTGTGGTGTCCCTAGCTTTGTCCTCTCCTGTCTGATCCCATTCTCCTTGCAATACAAATCAAATGCCGACGAGATATACTCATCTCCAATATCACTCCTCAAGCATATCAACTTCATTCCAGTCTCTCTTTCAACCATATGCTGGAATTCTTTGAACCTCATGAACGCCTCATCCTTGGTTTGAATCGGATACACCCAGGCTTTCCTTGTGGCATCATCCACAAATGATACGAAATATTTCTTGCAATTGAATGTCTCCACATCCATTTCTCCACACACATCGTTGTAGACCAGTGCAAGTGGTTGTGATTTTCTGGTCGACTTAACTTGGAATGCAACTCTGTGTTGCTTCCCTTCCAAGCAATCTTTACATCGGCTCAGCACAGAGTTGTCGTTCGACAGAAGTCCATCCTTTGTCAAATATTTAAGCCCTTCGGCTCCCAAGTTGGCTAATCTCTTATGCCATGTATCCAGAGAAACATCATACTCAGTTGTGGCGGTCGATTTCACCACGGTCGACACTGTGTCGATTGACTTCGTGACGGTCGACACCCAAGATCTGTACAGGGTCCGCTGCAGCACTCCGCTCGCAACCACCAGTGACCCTTTCTTCAACTTCCACGAGCCATTCCTGCACACACTTATATAGCCTTCAAGATCAAAAACATTCTCGGAAAGCAAATTTAGTCGTAATGTGAGAATATGTCTTACTTTGTTTAACACGAGCTTCATCCCCGTGTTGGTCGTCACTTCTATGCATCTGATGCCCACGATCGGCGATGCACTAGAATATCTCATCTTCACCATCCCGAAATCTCCAACAGTATAAGACTTGAAGCTGCTGAGTCAAAGACCCACTCCTCTGATCCCCCTACGACAAGTTCATCTTCCAGAGACACGACAATAAGCTCGTCACCTTGCGAGCCGACCATGTTGGCCTCCTCCTTGCCCTTCTTCTTGTGCACTTCCTGGGACCTCTTAAAAAGGACACAATCTTTCTTCAAGTGTTCGACAACCTAACACTAAAAACATGTTCTTCCTTTGCCACCTGAAGGATTTCCCTCATTCTGCTAGTCACCTCTACGTGACTTGCTTCTCCTTTGTTTTGACGATCGACTGGACCCAAGTCCCTGTTGATAAGTAGCATCGGCCAGAGTACCCTGACAATCCTTGCTTGTTTCTTTTCTCCTTTCTTCTTCATTCAGGAGACTCTTGACAATTCCTAACAGCGACAATACTGGTGTAGAAATACTCAATGTCACCACCAGTGTTTCTCATGTATCATGCAATGTCCCAAGAACCAGTAACGCCTGCAACTCATCATCAAGTTTCAAATTGGCCCGAGTCAACTTATTCACCAAATTCTGAAACTTATTTAGGTGCTCCACCATCGGACTCCCATCGACATATATGAGATTTACCAGTTTCTTAATTGTGTCAACTTTGTTCTGCACATTCGTTCCCTTACATATTTTCTGCAGTTTGTCCCACATGGCCTTTGGTTCTGTCAATTCTCCAATATGATGAAACAACGACAGGTCGACCCACGACCTAATATAGGCAAGCGCCTTCTTGTTCATCGATTTATATTTCTGCAGTTCTGCCCCCTCTGGTTTTTCCGGATCGATCGTCGCCCACGAATCCTTAGAGGACAACAAGTCCTCCATCTTCACCTTCCAGATGGGATAATTTTCTGACATGAGTTTAACATTGGTACGCTAAAATCCTCTATTTTTCGTCTCTGAAATCTGAACACTGAGCAAAAAATCCTTCTGCTGCACCTGTAACCAGATAACCAAGATCTCCGATACCACTTGTTAGCTTTTAATGGATTTCACGATTCGTTTTACTAATTAAACTTAGCAAAAACTAGATGCGGAATGGGAAAAAAACACAACAAATTTTACGTGGAACCCGAGTACTGGGAGAAAACCACGGACCACCTCTTGGACAATCCACTATCACGAAAATACCACAAAGATTACAACCACAAGAACTATCGAGTTCTTGTGCAACTTAAATCAAAAGCCACAACAGAAAGTTCTAAACCAAAACCTACTCCTCGTGCTCCTGCTATTCTCTGATAAACCCTAAGATAATGATGATTCTCATTAAGACGGCTGACACTCATTATATAATGGTTACATATGGACTTTAGGGTTAAGGTCCACTAATCCTTGTCGACTACACTCAGTGCACACCTTCGGTTGATCGACCGTCACACCGAAGTTTGCTGTTCTCAAGACTGGAACCTGATACCGATCGTCACTTCAATGTCGATCATACTCAAACTGTCGATCGTCCCTTTCCATGAAAAGTGCAGATCGTCCCAACATATTATTTGGACACTCTCTCGCGTCTATTGAATCCGGATAAATCCCAATTTATTTATGTTGTTCTAGTTAATTTCTTATTTGACTAATGTCACTTTTTATATCTTTTGAAGGGTTGCCCTTACCCCTACAAAAGATGGGAAACATGTTACCGTTTACTTTGTTTGCAGGACATAGACTCATGGATTTCAGTTGCAAACATATCTTGCACAAAGAACCTCAATCTATTTTGTGGTAAACCCTAATTCTACCAAAACCCTATATCGCCGAGATTTCCGTGGCATTCAAAACTCTGCCCGTAGACATTCATGTCCGGTTCAAAAGTTTGGGTTTGAATCTGACTCATCTGAGACAGGACCGGACACGGCGAAGAAACCCTAGATCATTTTGCATCTCCGATGATACGAATTCCGGTGACCAATAATACGGTAACCATGGCTCATCATTATTATTCAGTACGAAATCATTCTCCTGGCTGTAAAACCCAAATTCAGAAGGTTGCAACACCTCTAAAGGCGGCATATCATATCCATCAAAATTCCACATTCCGGGTAACAAAACCCTGCTTTCTTGAACTTTAGATTTCTTTATATTGCTGATCATTTCTTTTACAGATTGAATCCTTGTAACCAAGACTCTAGCCATATCATTCAACTCAATCTCCAACATGGAATCAACAATTTTTTCGCATTCAAAGTACTTGGCTTTCCTCTTCTTGCTGATCTCATCTTCAATCTTAACCGTCTGATCTTTGAAGACAGTAGACAAATCGAATGTTCTGTTATTGGATTCAGATCTCTCCACGTAAGATGCTATCAATCTCTCTATAACTTTTGGATCACTTGGCCAAACAGATGACTGCGTATTCGGAAAGGAAATGATCATACCCACATTTATACCGCAGAGAATCGACAATTCTTGTGAGGCTTTTTCGATTGCTTTCTTCCTTTTCTAATATCTTTTCATGTGTTCTTTTGCATTAGCTATATGAGCAATCTACACTTTTCTTCTTCCCATTTCATGGCTTCTATCCCTTGCTTTCTAGCTGTTGATACTCCAAGACTCCAAGTGTTGTTATATATAGAATTTTATATCTATAGAGTTTAATTATGGTAATGTGTGGATTAAGTGTTATTTCTTTAATTAATATAATTACCCACTTCACAAGTTAAATATTATACCAACTTCTCCAAGTAATTAACATATTTGATTTTCAAATAGGCGGAATGTTTCACCTATTAGCTGGGTCCCAGATCCACGTAGCTCAAGGGCGAACAAACTTTCTAGCCGTTGATAGTCCAAATGTTATTATTTATAGAAATGTAAAGTTTAATTATGGTAATTTGTGGATAAACTATTATTTCTTTAATTAATCATATTACCCACTTCACAAGTTCAATATTATACCAACTTCTCCAAGTAATTAACATATTTGATTTTCAAATAGGCGGAATGTTTCACCTGTTAGCTGGGCCCCAGATCCATGTAGATCAAGGGCGAACAAACTTTCTACCCTTTGATAGTCCAAGTGTTATTATTTATAGAAATGTAGAGTTTAATTATGGTAATTTGTGGATTAAGTGTTATTTCTTTAATTAATCTTATTACCCACTTCACAAGTTCAATATTATACCCACTTCTTCAAGTAATTAACATATTGGATTTTTAAATAAGCGGAATGTTTCACCTATTAGCTGGGCCCCAGATTCACGTAGATCAAGGACGAACAAACTTTCTTTCCGTTGATAGTCCAAGTGTTATTATTCATAGAAATGTAGAGTTTAATTATGGTCATGTGTGGATTAAGTGTTATTTCTTTAATTAATCTTATTACCTATTTCACAAGTTCAATATTATACTTATTTATTCAAGTAATTAACATATTTGATTTTCAAATAGGCGGAATGTTTCACCCCTTAACTGGGCCCAGATCAACGTAGACCAAGGACGAACAAACTTTCTAGCCGTTGCTAGTTCAAGTGTTATTATTTATAAAAATGTAGAATTTAATTATGGTAATTTGTGGATTAAATGCTATTTTCTTAATTAATACTTCACTTGTTCATATTATTACCCACTTCACAAGTTCAATATTATAATCCTTCTCTATTTTCTTAATTAATACTTCACTATGAAAAATTTGAACCCAAACTTTGATTTTACATCAACTTTGCACATTGAAACCAAATGGGACTAACTTTGCACATTGAAACCAAATGGACCAAATTTTGGAAACATTGAGAATTATTTTTGTCAAAACTATCAAAATATTAGAACTACAAATACCAAATAAAAGTTGGGAAGCAAAATCACCAAACTTTGGATCAAATATACTTTTTTTTTTGTTAAAAATAACAATAAATTGTTTTTAGATAATTTATTGTTGAATTGTTTACTTTTTTATTTATATTTAATAGAAATACTTTGGATCCGATTTAATATTTTTTATAAATAATTTATTTTGTTCAGATAATTTTTTCTCGTTAATTTTTGATATTTTTTGGATCGGATATAATATTTGAAATATTTTGGATCTAATTTATATTTTCCAAAATAAGTATTTGTTAGAGTAATATTTGAATTTTTAGATAATTTATTATTGGATGATTTACATTTTTTAATTTTTTAAAAAGTTTCACATTCACATTTAAAGTGTTACCATTTCAATTTAAAAGTTTACGTTGGTATTGGAAGATTTATTTTGTTGATCAATATATTTCATTAACATATTCATATTTAACTTATTATGTTTTTCATACACATGGTACTTATATTTATAATTTACGTATCAAATACACTATTCCATATGAATATATTATTACCAAGCCAATATTGGTGGAAAATATATCAAACATGACATCACAACGGATTGGGCCAAACTCTATCGATGTGGTGTGGAACATCTTAATTGTGGTATACATTTTCCGATGATACAATTAATTCGAAATCAATGCGCTAAGCTGCCCCTTGGTGGTATGTCCCGACAAGTTATTTCGGTCATTCCCGGTTATTTGCTGGGTTGCACGAGTAGCTAGTATCGCGCAACCTAGTGCCCTTGGTTGTATGTCCCGACAAGTTATTTCGGTCATTCCCGGTTATTTGCTGGGTTGCACGAGTAGCTAGTAACGCACAACCTAGTGCCACACTGCACCGGGGTGAAATGATGATTGTAGGAGAAAGTACAATAAAGTGTGCTTTAGGCTTCTATTAGAGCTAGGGTATCCGTTTTCAATAAATACCTTTTGTGAGGTTGAAAAAAAGTTTTTTATTTTGGCACATATCTCGAGAAAAAAACACTAAGTCTCATTTCCATGAGAAATTGTACATAGTTCTTGATGATTTTTCACTTGAACTAGTTTTTACGAGTAATTGTACACAACTCGCGAGGAATTTGCACTTGGATTAGGTTTTGCGATGAATTATACAAAACCGCGAGGAATCAATCTATAGTCTAGTTTTCACGAAGAATTAAATTACAGTCATGAGTTTCATTTTCTACGGAATATTACACTATGTGTGAAATTCAAGAGGAATTTCACAGTACTTACAATGACTATGCACAAATCATCGCGAGCATAGCTTAACCAGACTATAAATATTCTTGATGATTGAGTTGCTCGAACTCGATAGATAATTTATTTTGATATTTGATCACTCTATTTTACTATTTGAACTTCATTATAGTAAACATGAGGTGGAGCCGTGCTCTCACAATGACGTAAGTTCACATATAGTATACCATATCTAATAATTCTTGTGTCATTAATCAACTCAACTCAAATAACGAGCTAATTAAAAGAAATTTTAATTTTACTAATAAGATATATCTTAAAATTTTTTTTTACCAGACCACAACTATATGTTGAATACGTAGTCAGAGCAACGAATAGAGGAGTTCGTTGAGGAATGATATACATTACAACAATATAAGGTTTGGTACAATCACAACTAACTTCATCAATTTTATTGTTCTCTCCACGTTCAATTGTTTTTTTGAAGTCCTAATTGTGTTATCTCACATATCTTTGCCAGAGACGATGTCGCCTAAAAAAGGAGCAAGAGAAGTCGTTCTCAAACAACTCGAATTAAAGAGCCTAGAGGGAAAATCAAAACAACATTTGATTTTGTGGAGATGTAAAAGAGTTTTCATTCTAGTACGTGCAAAGATATCGGTCATACCAAATATACATGTTCAAAATCATTTAGGATTTGACAACAATAACATTAAAATATCGATTTATACCGAAAATTCCAATACAAATTATATAAATATTACACCGTTGCTTTAAAGTATGTTTTTGTATTTATATTTTCTAAACAATAAAAGTTGGGAATCCCATAAAAAAATGGAATTAGCTAATCAACCGCATTATATAAGAAAATTCATTGCTTTAAAGTGTGTTTTTTTATTTTTAATTTATTTACAATAAGTTGGGAATTTGATAAAATTACAAATAAATTCTTCCGCCCTCATCATCTCTGAAACAGCTTGAGATACTGGCCTGGATCTCATCGCTCTGCACGCCGCATTCCTCCTCCTCTGTGATCTTACAGGATTCGAGCCTGCATATGTACATAGGAATATCTGGATGTCACCAATTTGGCATGGATCGGAAATTCTTCAATTAAGATTGGATCAAGGGATGGAATCGGCTTCGATTGCTGTCACATCAGCCAATGAGACTACTTAAAAATATATTCCAAACTGTTAAGAACTCTTTCACGTCTGATGCATTCTCTCTATAAGCCAATGTTTTAGATTTCCGGTATACTGGAAATTTTGGTCATACCGGTTTTGGCCGGTATGGGTTTAAAATAGGGTCGGGTCGGGCGGTTCGGGTTTCTTCTCTTTAAATCACAAAACCCATGAATCAAGAACCCTACCTTTTGAGTTTTTTTTCACGGGAGTGGATTCTTGTCTTATTGCTTCTCCCATGTAATCACTCTTGCTTCCAAGTATACATCTTCTTCTCTTTCATTCAATTTCATGTCTCATTCGGCATTCAATTTCATTGTTCCTTGGTACAGATTTTTGTATTTTGTATTTCAAGTGATGGATGGAAAAACCATATTAACCTATCGATTTGTTAAAAATCGTGCAGAAATGAATGATTCAAGTAGTGGGACACATTTTGATGCTTCTACAACATCTCCCATGGAATCAAACTCAAATAGAAAAGACATTGCATGGAGGCACGCAAAAAAATTAGGTAATTTTCATATACAATGCAATTATTGCAAGAAAGAATTTCATGGAGGAAGTATCACTAGGCTTAAGGAGCATTTGTTAGGCTTAGTAGGAAACATCAAATCATGCCTTAATGTTCCACATGAAGTTGTGAATGAAATAACAGTTTCTTTAGATGTAAAAAGGGAGATGATGAGGAAAAAGAAACAAAGCAAAATGGCATTAATCGATTCAAATGAGACAGATGAAGAAGAAGATATACATGAGTTAGATTCTGATCCTGTAGAAATTAGGATAAAAAAGAAGAAGAAAAAGTCTAGTATGATTCAACAAACACTGCCATGAACATTTGCGGGAAAGGATGCCGTTGCAAATGCACATATGGAAATTGAAAAATTCTTTTATGATGCATGCATTCAATTTAATGCTTGCAATTCACCTTATTTTCAAACTATGTTCGACAAGGCTGTTTTATGTGATCCTGCCTTTCGTGTGCCCAAGTATCATGCTCTTCGAGTTCCTTTACTTCGAGACACAAAAGCAAAGGTTGAGAATTGGGTTGAATTTGCACGAAAAGATTGGAAGGATCAAGGGTGCACAATAATAGCCGATGGATGGACTAGCGTTTCTCATCGAGTTTTAATAAACTTCTTAGTATACTCTCCCAAAGGAGTTATCTTTTGGAGATTTGTAGACGTATATGATATGGTGAGAAATGTTGAATCATTAAGCGGATTATTCTTAGAATGCATTGAGTGTGTTGGACCTAGGAATGTGATTAAGATTGTTACCGATAATGCATCAAATTTTAGAGCAGCTGGGGAGTTGATTGAAGATGTATATCCTCACATTAGCTGGTCACCATGTGTTGCCCATTGTATAAATTTGGCTCTCAATGAGATTTGAGATCTTCCTAATGTTGTTAGAATTGTGAAGTGTGCCACATATATTACAAAGTGGGTCTACAATCATTTGTATTGGCTTGCATGGTTAAGGAAGAGAGAAGATTGGATAGAGATAATTCGAGCGGGACCAACTAGATTTGCCTCAACTTTCATAACACTATAAAGTCTTTATAGCCATAAACATGATTTGCATGCCTTAATTGTGGATAGAGAGTTTGTTATGTCTCGCTTGGCAAATGAAGCAAAGATGAAAGAGTTTATAGAGATTGTTTGGGATCGTAAAATTTGGATAGACATTGAGTTAATTGTCAAGGTAATGGAACCACTCCTTCGGCTACTTCGAGTTGTAGATTCTGATAAAGTTCATTCATTAGGATTTGTGTACAGAGGTATGAAGAAAGCGAAAAAAGAAATGAAATGTGTTTTTAATAATGTGAACGATGATTATTGTTTATATTTGGACATTGTGAAAAGATGTTGGGATAACCAATTAAACAGACATCTTCATGCTGCAGCATATTGGATGAATCCTCAATATCAGTATGATGAAGACTTGGTTAGAATTAGAGATAAACCTGATGTCCAAGCAGGGATTATAAATGTCATTTAAGCTAAAGGATGGGTTGATCGATATATGATGTCAGAGGAGATGATGACCTTTAGGTCCATAATGGGAAGCTTTGGAAAAGACATGGCCATCAAGATGGTGAATGTCCATCATCCATGTACACACATATCTTGTTCGATTTAGAATTTATATTTGTTAGTATATACTAAAATTATATATTGTTTACTTAACTTATGATTGATTATTTTCCAGCTCATTGGTGGCGAGTGTCTGGGTATTCGGCGCCTCATCTTCAACAATTGGCCTTGTGAGTACTTGCACAAACCAGCTCTTCATCTAGATGTGAACGGAACTAAAGTGTATTCGAAAGGATACACTCTCCAAGACGAAACCGATTGTAAGTGCATCGGTTGAATGCTTTGGTATATATACATTATAATTTGAAATTGAAACAAAGGTATGCATATATGCTATTATTACATCAAATGATTTCACTTATGCAATTTTTAAATGTTATGATAATGTCATATTGAATGTAACTTGTTATTAGATGTTCATATAAGAACACTGTGTTTAATCCCATTGATTGGGATAATGACCCAATGGTTCAAGAATGGGTAATGGATGATGCAGCGGATTCCTTTGTTGATAATGAAGAAATCCAACGTTTATAATTTGATGAAAATAGTGCACCTCACTCTTCTTATTAAGGTAATTGGATATTTTATAATAAAATACATATCAATGTTCCCCGGCGGTTCTTCGTGCGAGCTTCTCTGCCGTATGTCGTAGAACGCTGATTTTGAATTAATAGATCAGAATATCTTCCGAAAGCTCTCTAAATCGACTCCATCCGCCGCCTACATAGGTAACTTCCCTCACTTTTTAGGCGTTTGACTATGATTTGATTAAGGTCTTTTCAATGGTATATTCTGTTATTTTCGTGATGATCTTAGTTTTGGTCTAATTTTGCGAAAATTTATGCGACAATGAGATGTTCTAGTTGAACTCTTGCTGATTTATGATGAATTCTTGTCTTTTAAACGTTCAGAAGCATTACATTCATATTTCTATATGCTGATTTAGAAATTGATACATTTTTAAAAAAATTGTTCGAAGTTGATTGCAAGCCGCATGAAACATGCATCCAAAATTGGTTCTGTTTCATTTGGTTTTAGGCTAATGCAGTATCCTGGGTCTGTGTGTCTTGTTTCTTATTACAACTATTGAATGTAAGAGAGTATTTACATTCATCCAACATTTACTTACACTTAATCTAAATGCAAATTTGACTATACATTCTTATGTTCAAGCTTCCACTATTCTTGATGCTTATTAAAAGATGATATTTCCAACAGTTTGAAAATATTATATTAGTGATATAATATAATATTATTTGGTCTATCATCTCTTCATCATATAGAATCTTATGTTCATGTTTCCAAAACATTAAATATGATTAAACTTCTATCAGTTGAAACAATATTTTATGTTATAACTATAACATTCTTTCACAATATCCTTTTAAAAATTTTATGGACTTCTCTATAAAAAACTCATAGTATGGATCTTATTGTGATCAAGATGCTGAATGCTAGTTTATTTTTTTTGTGACCATAAGTGACCATGCTCTTAAATTGGAATTGAGTTGCTTATGATGTTCCTTAATTTTAGTCATTAACTCATTGTAAGTGTTTCAGTTTTGTTTTTAATCTCCGCCATAGCACAAATTGATGAAAAACGATAAATAGAGAATGTAAAGTTTATTGATAAGAATCGACATAATAGTAATTGTCGATTCTTATCAATAAACTTTTCTTTCTCTATTTATGATTTTTAATCATGATGTCGGAGCTCCAAATTTGTTTCAGATTGACTCCTACTGGTTTACACAAAATAACTCTGGTAAAAAAATCTATCAAACTCAGGTGACTAAAAATGATCAATATATGATTTGGGTCCGACTAAGGTCATTTTGACTTCAAGGGAAGTATTGAAATATTGTTTCACATCCGTTGCAAAAATACAAATGTTCTAGTTTAAAAGGTACGCAATATCATAAGTAAGGATTTAACTTAGTCTTTTCAATGTGATGCACTTCTCTTATGAACTATATTACACGGTCACTCTCTCCTGCCTATTAAATATCGGTATATCTCAAATTATTTAAACTGTTCTATTAAGTAATTAACATATTTGATTTTCAAATAGGCGGAATGTTTCACCCGTTAGCTGAGCCCCAGATCCACGTAGACCAAGGGCGAACAAACTTTTGCTTCTATAACTGTATTTCTGTTGTATTTATGATGGCCAATACACGATTGATAGACACGATTATACGAGTATGAGTTTGTACAATCCGATCTTGTTCGAGTTATGGAAGATCACTTGAAACTCTATATTATACGACTGCATATGTGTATGCTGAAATTCATATCCGAAACTTGATTAAAACCAAAATATTATTATTGAAAAAATTCATTATTATCTTTTCAAATTTAACTCAAATTCAATTTTAGTCATTCCTTCGAATATAGTCATTCAAAATTGATATATTATCAATTTTAGTCTAAATGCATTAAACACTCTTAATTTCAAATCATTATATCCATTATGGTTAACTTAGTTTTCTTATTATAAACCTAACTTCTATTTTCGGTCGGAGTGTATTTGAAAAATGATTTTTAAGGCATGAAACGACTAAAATTTTAACATGTTAAGACCTTTTGCAACGCTGCCCGAAACCATATGAAAATGCAGTTTCGAGTCCCACTAAATTGCCACATTGGCAGCTTTTACTGCCACATTTACATGACTAGACATTGTTTACTGTAGAAAATTATTTAAAATAATAATTATTATATTAAATAATTTTAAATTTAATTATTTAATATAATATATTTTATAAATATAATATATTAATATTAATAAAAATATTATTATAAAAAATATAAAAATGATAAATGAATATTATTATAATAGAACATCGAAAAAATACGAATAAACAATGAAATTTGAATTAATACTAAATAATATATTACATAACATTTTAATATAACATCAAATATATATATTTATGATATAAGATAAATATTTAATTAGCGAAATACATATAATTAATTTCATTTGGAATGAGGTGTATGAAAGAGAATGAAAAAAATGTGGATGATAGATAAAATGATATGTAGGAGTGAAAATTATGATGTGTGAGGAGAGAAGTTTGATGTTGACGGGTATGACCATAACCACGGATGGATATGGTCTAAAGCATTAAATCTGCGGGTTGACATATTCTCGAATTTAATTGGGTCAAATATTTAAGTTAAATCGAAGTGACTGATCAACGTTTTGAATGTCGATCGTGTCGATGAAAATGAAAGTCAAAGTCAGATGGTTGGAGACTGATCAATAAAATGAGTGACGATGACTATAAAAGCAAGAGACGAACGATTGGGATGAAGGTCGGCGACAACCGATCGTTGTCGCCACAACACTAAGCCAATTTTCCAGGAGTTGGTTATTGAAGTTATTCAACAATGGTGCTCAAGGAATCTACGACATATTTCGGTACCACAAGACTTTGGTGGTAAATAAATTGTGTTGTTTGGCTGATGAGGAGCGTGAGATATAGGTGAAGATTTGTAAGAAATAAAATACCTGATTGTGATTTCCTATAAAAACGGGAAACACATATGGAGAAATACATGTTTAGCACATCGTGAAATTGGCATTATTGGGTGATGTTGATGTTATAAACTTATATGTAGTTGTGTTCCTCACTTTTAGTAGAACTCAGTTGGGTTTGGTGTCCCAAGATTTTCCTCATGATCTCGGTTATGTTTTCATTTACATGGCACATTGATTACAAATTATTGTCAAACACAAATAAATTCAATATTACGAGAATCATATTTATACCCATAACATAACAAAATTTGCTAAAACATATTTCAATATATTGGTAGGTACAAAAATATTAGTGTAAATTATGAGGATTAGTTTTCTGTTAATTAAAATTTAGGGATTAATTATGAACATTAGAGATAAAATTTATCATGTTTTATAAGATTTGAGGATAAATAGTGGAAAAACACAAAGTTCGGAGATTACAAACGCAAAACAAAGGGAACCAAATTTGTCAAATAACAAAATTTTGGGGACTAAGGCGCAATTTTCTCATTTCTAATCCCATGATCAAATTCATACCCTTAGAAGGTGTATTTGTTATGTTGTATTTAGGGATGTTCCCTCTACGATAACTTGAATACCAATTTTTTTATCAATCATTTTAAATTTTGAAAATCGTTGATTTGATTTTAAAATTTTAGTCATTTTGGCGTTAAATTTTTTGTTTGATAAAAATATTTGGTTTTGGTAAATTAATGAATTTCACATTTTTTTAATTTTGAAATAATATTTTTTGTATTTAATAAACTAATTAAATGTAATATTTGATATTTTTTATTTAATTAATTTTAGAAAAGTTTGTATTTTGATATATAACAAAAACAAATCTAAAAAATTCAATATTTATGAACTGAATCAACAAAATTTTAGTACATATTCGTAGAAATTTTTTAGATTTTTTAAGTATTCACTTTTTGAAATTCAATTTAATTCAATTAGTTTTTGTATTTAGCATATAAACACCTCTAAATGGTAATATTTATCAACGATTAGTTGGTGAGGCAAACCAGAGACCATCCCCTAAAAAACCGTTAATGATGTATAAAGGCGGACAATGACGTATGGAAATACACTTTTATTCTCCCCTACTTCCTCTACATAGGCATCCATGATTACATGGGTACACACTAGGGCTTGGGTACCCTGGTCCGCGGAAATATTGTTCCGCATTTTTATTTTTTATTTAATTTATATAATACATATTCTATAATATAATAAATAAATATATTACAATAAATATTAATACATATTTTAAAATTTATTATTTTGTTTTGATAATTTAAATATAAAATTTGATTATTTTAAAATATAGATAATAAAAACTAATTACTGCAAATAAAATACACTCTTGTATGATCCACAATCGTGATTGAAGAATTTTAATTAAATGTTTTTAGTTAATATATTTTAATATTTATGTTGAATTAAAAATATTAAAATAAAAATGTAATATTTAATGATAAATAAATTAATAAATAGATAAAGTTGGTGAGATTGAAAGGTAAAATAAAATTTGAAGAAAGAAAATAATGTATACGAAAGAAAAATAAATAATAATGTAAATAAATAAGAATTTTTTTAAAAAAAAATATGAATATGAATGAATGATAATACGTAAAGAATTTTATATCGGGGAAAAAGTTTTGAGTAGACTTTGGGTCATAATAATTATCCAATCCCTTACACGCCACGTGTATAAGAATGTGATCGCTGGGCCGCTTACGCCTTATTGGGCTTGCGCGAGTGCTGTTTTGACCGGCAAATGTGAATTTTCCCGCCTAGGCTGAAATCGCTCTCACCGCAAGACAAGGTTAACGTATAGGCCGGAGTGGAGGATTACTCTCTTCACTCTTCCTCCGCCGTTTCTGTTACAAACCCAACCCTCTGACGAGTTTCTTGAAGGGATTGTTAGAGGATAATTATTATGTTTGAGTAGCAAGAGCACCAACATAGGGGCGATTCATCCTCCACGAATACAAAAATTATCGGCGCGCAAGCTATGAAGGATTCTCTTTCCTCGACCTCATCGAGGAAAGCTAAAACTAGAACACTGCCCAGTTTTATAGGTGGTGGTCCGAAAAAGAGAGCTTCTTTGTCTGCAAAGAGGAAGACTGTCGGTGTGCAATTGATGGAGGATTCACCTGGTTCGCCAACTGTTACCCCGTCACCAAGTTCTTCACGTGGTTCCAGAATCGAGATTCGTATAGCTGGGATTTCGGTGGAGTTCCCTTTCCAGCCGTATGGCACTCAACTGGCGTTTATGAATAGGGTGATATCCACTCTCTACCGATCGCTGAGAGAAGGGCATTGCCACGCTCTGCTAGAATCCCCTACGGGTACAGGAAAGACCTTATCCTTGCTTTGCTCTGTCCTCGCATGGCAGCAAAACCAGAAAATGAAGAATCTGCAGGAAAATTTGAAGCATTCGAGCTCGAGGGCTAATTCTGAAGCCATCACAGATCCAATTAACTGCGGAGGCGGTTTCATTCCTGAGAGTCAGCCGGAAGGTTTTGTGTAGTGAGAGGATATTAGGGGTCTTTTGAATGAATTGAACCAGTTCCCATGTTTCGTTATTATATGCTGATGATCGAATTGTTTGTCTCCAGAAGATCCGGTAACACCTCCTGTCACAAATAATTCAAAAAAGGAAAAGAATAGAGTGGCTCCTCTATTTTTTATTCTTCGTATGCCTCATCTCTGTGCAATTTTATTTCTTCTTCAAGTTATCCTAGCTCATTGTCCATTGTCTTGTACTGATGCCGGTTATGTTTCGGAGATGAACACTTCTTCTAACATGTCTATATTTAAATTTTTTAGGAGAACACACGCACAAATCAGCCAAGGATTCGAGAGTACAAGAAAACCTTGTATCGTGTTCCCATGGCGGTTTTGGTGGGCTTTTCTGCTTTCCATATGTTAAAACTATATGTTCAAGATGTTGTATTTTTCTCTAGATGCTAAGCGTTCTATCTTGGAGTAGCAACCACAAACATATTGCATCTCTTTCTATATTAGTTTTGTTGGTTATTATCTCTGACCCCTAATGCATTTGGATAGGGATCAAGACGACATTACTGTACAAATCCACACGTACAAGGGGATGATAAAGTGGATGAACAATGGTTGCATCTAATGCTGTAGACTTTGAATATTGATTTTTCCCTGTTCTAACAACTACTTTTAAATTTCAGTAAGCTGCTTCTGAAGAATAGGCAAGACACCTGTCCAGAGTTCAAGTAAATTTTATGAGTTACAGAGTTTGTATGCTTGACCTTTGCGTGTGCAGTGCGTTGACTGATCCTTTGACATGTTAGGAACGTCCATAAAGTAAAAGTTCACCCTTCTATTCAAAAGGGAGGTTGCCATGAGGTTCACGATATTGAGGATCTTGTCAAAATTGGACAAGTAGTAAAAGGTAATGTCCTTTTCACCAGTGAGTCAAGTGTTTGCTAAATATCCCTTTTTATTAAAACAAAAACTGCAACGGTTTCTTATTTATATTAAATGCCTTTTCTAATTCAGACCCTTTTATTTTCAGGGTGTTCCTATTTTGCTGCACGTACAATGACACAAGATGCTGAGTTGGTCTTCTGCCCTTATAACTACGTTATGAGTCCAATTATACGAGATGCAATGGAAATTGATATCAGTCAAAGTGTTGTCATTTTTGATGAGGCGGAGTATGTTAAATTTATCTGCTTATACTCTCTAAGTACATAATATTGTTTCAGATTGTTATCTTGCATAAATAGCTGTTTCCTCGCTCTTGCTATTTTATGTCTTTTCATGGAGAATAAAAGTGAATAAAGTAACTAATACTTCTCTGTTTTTTATATTACTCTGATCGATATTTCATATATACATCTCCTTATTTTTTTTACTCATTCTAGCAACATAGAAGATGTTGCTCGAGATGCTGGCAGTGTTGATATTGGAGATGAAGCATTGCATCGTAAGTGAATACCTCTGGACTCTTTACTTATTTGCCGATTATGACCTAACACCTTCCGTTCATCTTGGAGAATTACAAACGGAGTTAGTGCAGTTGGCTCTCAATGATAGTGTTACTTATCAGCCTTTGTTTGAGATGACACAGGTTGTTAAGATCGAATTTAGACGTTTGTGCACTTCTTGACACCATTCTGAAATGTATTCACACTTGCAGGACATTTTGAGTTGGATTGGCTGGAAAGAACCTGCATTGACAAAGCAGGAATTTCAGCGCTACCACAGTTGGTTAGTAATGCAAATGTAGTTAGGATGTTATTGTTGAAATTATAGAATCCGGCCGAAATGACGACGGGGAAGTGTGAACGAACGGGATTAAGGGGAGGAACCAACACATTTAAAAGGTTGATCAAGGGATTAAGGGAAGGAACCAACATCATTTGAGTGGAATGGCAGCTAGCACTGTGGAAGGTAGTCAAGTCCATCTTTGTTTCAATAGTTTTGCTTCTCCATCGCAGTTCTAAAAGTGAACTGGATTTGATTACCTTTCAGGGTTGTTCTCTTCACTCATTTACTTCTTCTCCAGGAATGGTGCCAATGCAACCAACTATGAACTTGCATTGCAAAGATTTGTGACGGATGGAGGTGATGTATAATTATTTTATCTTCATACTTTTCTTCTCTGTAATTATATAATGTTAGTTTCATTGCTGCTTCATTTATGACTCAATATTTGAAGGTGGATGACTCAATATTTTTCTGTCATTAAATCTCGGTAAATCTCAAATTATTTACACCGTTCTGGTAAATTTCCTATTTGACCAATGCCACTTTTTACATCTTTTGAAGGGTTGCCCTTACCCCTACAAAAGATGGGAAACCTGTTACCGTTTACTTTGTTTGCAGGACAGACACTCATGGATTTCAGTTGCAAACATATCTTGCACAAAGACCCTCAATCTATTTTGTGGTAAACCCTAATTCTACCAAAACCCTATATCGCCG
>RWGZ01001664.1:22292-46386 GCA_009725065.1 Utricularia reniformis | reverse complement strand
TATTGGCGTATTTAATGTGACGATAAATTGTGACGAGTTGAAGATAATTTAATATTTTCAAAATCACGTTAGGATGATAGTTGATATTGGATTTGTTTGGTTCTACGATTAGAATAACGATAAATTGTGATAAGATATTCAAATCGTGATTTTTTAACGTACGCAAAATAAAAGTAAAATCGCGGTACTCTCATCACTAAAAAGTCATGATATTTCATCACCAATATTAAAACCAAATGTGACATCATCACGGTTTAAGAAGTAACTAATTTACGGTATAATCATTATAATATAATTATGTTTATTATATTTTATATATAAGAATTTATTATTATTTTTACATAAATCATTATTATGATACTATAATTTTATAAAATATATTTAAAAATTCACAATTATTATATTGTATCTCAACTCATCATACACCATTTTTAAAAAACGGAATAAAACAAACTCATTAAAAATGGTGACGAAAACACAAAGAATTGAAGATGAAGACAAAGTTATTTACCTTTTGTTTGAAAAAATATGTTTTTAAATAAAACATGGTGATGAACTTACCAAGTTCAAGAGCTAAACCAAACCAATGTTTTCATACCGGTCCGAACTGGTATACCAATATATTTTTTTTATTTTTTCGAGTCGACCGTAAACCTGATACCGAGCGGTACCGGTGGAAATACCGGTGCCGTCCGGTATTCTCCATACCGGTTGGTATAAACGTGGAACCAATGTTTTCATACCGGTCCGAAATTACGTACCGATCCGGACTGGTATGAGCGGTACGACCGGTAAACCGTCCGGTATACCGGTTGGTACCAAATTTTATTTTATTTTTTAAAAAATTAATATTTAATTAGTTTTTAGAATCAGACCCGAAAAAACCCTGAAATCGACCCGAATACTCGGTACCGAACGAAATTTGACGTACCGAACGGTATACCGTCCGGTATGAAAACACTACATGGAACCAAAGAGAGCTTTTCTCCTAAATTATGATGTACTTTTCTATCATAATTTCCGGTGTTTTTTAACCCACCCTAAAATTCTAGTACCATTTGTAAATTTCTCTATAAAAAAACATATTTAAAATTTCACTATCATTATATCATATCACACCTCACGACACATTTTTAAAAAAATCGAATCAAACAAAGTGAATAAAAAATGATGACAAAAACGCAAAAAAATCGAAGGTAACACAAAGTTATTTACCTTTTGTTTGGAAAAATGGTGATGAACTTACCAAGTTACCAAACAGATATTTTCTCCTAAATTATGATGGACTTTTCTATCATAATTTCCCGTGTTTTTTAACCCACCCAAAAATTCCAGTACTTTGGGGACCGGTTTTGTCAAAATTCGCAAACTTTGAGGATCGATTTTGAGTACATGAAACTTCGGGGGCTAGTTTTGCCAAAATTGAAAAATTTTGGGATCAAAATTGCCAAAAATTTCAAACTTTGGGACCAAAACTGCATTTCGTCTGTTTATAAATTTCTAAATAGAAGTAAATAAGTTGAAGAAAGTAGGTCAAACAAAGAGGAAATTTCATACCTGGATTGATTCCATCTGTGTTCGGGGATGTCACCGGAGCGAGGATCGTGAGCCCTTGAATGATGACATTGCTGCAGGTGAAGAATTACTGTAACTGTAAGATCCAGACAATTTACGCATAGAACAAGAAACTCATAAACCTGCTATAAACAGGATGAACATTCCAAGAAGGAGAATTCACAAGCGTAAGATTTGAAATCTGAATATTTTCCGAATTCATTATTTCGATGAGATAAGGCCTTGTGTATTGCAGCTTTTTACTGTGAAATTGGTTCCACCAAATCTCTCCTTGCCCATCGATTGTTCCATTTTCGCCTTGCGAAAATTGAAAACCACTTTCAGAGCTTGTTTTTTACTGTTGCGGGAAGAGGAAGAGAAAATTGAAAACCTGTGATGATGACGTCGCTGAGATTGGATCCAAATAGAAGGCTGATGTATCTTCCTCCTGGTGCATCTCTTCCATGCCCGTATGATGGTAAGGGATCCACAACTGGCCACGAGCTTATGTCCTGGGATCAAAAGCATGTAAAACGGTGTAGTTTTGATTGAGAAATTGTTAAATTTATAGACAAACGGTAAAATATTTGAATAAATCATTTTGCTATATTCCACAATCTCTTTTATAAACTAATTCACTCATTTTCAAATTTTGATATGTGACAAATTTCACTATTTCAACATGAATCTAAAGCATTTTTAATTAATTTCTTGTTAGGTCCCTAAAGTTCCGTGATTTTGATAAATATGGATCATAAATTTTAATTTGATATACGTAGTCCTCATACATTTATCGTTTTTCAAATTAGGTCTCAAATGTTTACAAAATTTTAAAAATTCGATTCACGTATGTCAACAATAGTCCCCAAAATTTGAGGGTCAATTTTGTCGTACATATTAAACTTTGAGAATTATGTTTATCAAAATTTACGAAATATGAAAATTATTTGCCAAAAATCAAAGTTTGTGAACTAGTTTTGCTTTAAAAAACATTGAATACTATATTTGTCTAATAATAATAAAATTTAAGGACCAAATTTATCAAATCATACAAAATTTGAGAGCCTTAAATGCCATCCACCCATCGAAACGCATGAGAATCCTCAATGGGTTCAAGATTCTGAGATGGAGTTGTTGAATGAGGTGTCCAATATTATAAGTAATTGATTTGACTTTGCATTTTCAATATGATTTATTTCTATTATGAATTATATCATAGATACACTTTTTCTGGACCATTAAATCATAAATTTCTACAAGATTTATTTTACCCAAATTTTCTTAACTTTTTTCTTTTGTATTTTTTTATGTATATTATGTGATACACTGTTTTTAAACTCAATCCAATTCGTCTAGGCTGGACAATTAACACATCACCCAGTCAATTGGACGGATGGACAGATGGGTCAAAGAATTTTAAATAAAAAATAAATAATTTTTTTTATATATTTCTTTTTAAATATATTTTTAATAAAAATAAATTAATTTAATAATATTTTCAATAACGGTTTACCAACCATTTAACAACCATTTGTTGATCTATTAAAAATTCCAACCCAACCACCCGTATTTAAAAACATTGATGTAATACGGTTGGTTACCTGGGAAGCAAGGAGAACAGCGTCTTTGTGGAGAAAAAGTGTGAAATGACTGGTGAGATTGAAACTTCCGGTGAGCCATTTTCCGGCAGGTACAAAGAGCTGAGCACCGCCGTCATAAGCATACTGACTGAGCTGATTAACCGCCGTTTGAAAAGCAGCTGTGTTGAGTGTTTCTCCATCACCAACTCCTCCAAAATCAAGAATAGAAGCAGTGTAAGATCTGCAGCTAATCGCAGAGTATCCAAATGATTCAACAATTCTGCCTTTTCTGCATAAAACTTGATGCATTCCCAGTCCCAGAATCAGTGCAATAAGAACAGAGGCCTTCATTATCTGTTTCACAGAATTAGTAGAAGAAAAGTGAGAGGAGAAGAAAGAGAGAAAACTTACATTGAGTGACTGGAGAAGATGCTGGTTCACATGAAGTTCATTGCAAGAAAGAGACAAGTAGGTGGCAGGTGATTTACAGAGAAACTTGTGATGCAAATTGCTCTTTATGTTACTCAACACGACAATGCTAAAGGTTGGTGCAGAGTAAGTGGCTCTTGCGTAGGATCCAATTGCAAGCAAAAAGTTGTATGGTTCCACTTAAGACTAGCATATCACTAATCATGATGGTTAACTCAGACAAAGATTTTATGTAAAAACCCTAAAACCAATGAAAGAAATATAGAAATTCAAGATTTAATGGGTTTGGAGAACATTTGTATAATCTAATTCATAAGAGAAATGAATCATATTAAAAAAGATAGGTCAAACCAATTACTTATAGTATTTCTCTTATAAATTAAAATATACCGGACATTATTTCAACACTTCCCTCAAATCGAATTGGTTTTATTTCGGTTCAGATTTGCTTCAATATGTTCAGTAGTACTTGAATCCTAAATCGATCTAGTTTTGCCGCCTAATCTGATAAGCTTTTCTACCAGAGTTTTTTTTGTCTAAACCGGTACAAATCAACCTAAAACCCACCCTATAACTTCGATACCATATAAAAATTCAAGATTTAAAAGACCGTAGAGCATCCAGATAGTACAATTTATAAGAGAATTTAGTCATATTGAAAAGAGTATCAAATCAATTACTTATGATATCTTTCTCAATATAAACTAGAATATATTTATTTGCATAACCCGAAACAGTATTTCAACAAGAAATACACTACATTCAATAGAAATGCAACTTCGTCAATGGAGAATTCAATGACCATGATAGCTAATGCTCAAAATATACCCGATTTTTTTACCTAATGATGAATCAATCAAGGGTTCAAAACCCAATTTTATTTGGGAAAAAAATATGTATGACACTATCACACTCCTAATGATATTAAAGTTACTGTAATTTTTAAAACATTTTTTTAATAACAGTACTAAAAAAAATGTAACTATTATAATAGTACTTTAGTGCCATATCATTTTTAAACATAATATTAATGGTTAATATTAAACATATCATTTTTAAACATTTTTTTATGTACATTATTCACAACATATAATATTAAACATAATATTAATTGTTAATATTTTTTATATTTATTTAAACATATCATTTTTAAACACAATTTTTGAAACATATCATTTTTAATATCATTTGTTAATATTATGTTTTTAACAATTTTTAAACACAATTTTAAATGGTGTTTAAAATTGTTAAACACCCCACTTTTATTGTTAATATCATTTGTTAAATATATCATTTTTAAACATAATTTTTAAAATTTTTTAAATGGTAAACAGTAAATAATGTCAGATCAGTACTGTTATTCTTCTTAAATTTTTTAAATCAATGTTATAAACAAATTATTTTTAAAAGTATCGTTACATAAAGATGATTCCAATCCTGACAATTTTATTCATGCCATTTTATGATGTCTCTTATGACGTAGGGGTACTGAGGTAAACTGTAACGACCCGCCTTTCCGCTTGCACGATATTGTCCGTTTTGGACTAGGCTGACCCTAATGACACCCACCTAGTCCTCACGGCTTTACTTTTTCTCTAGCACCCACACTTCCCAGTGGGTCACCCATCCCTGAATTGCTCCAGGGTGAGCACGCTTAACTTTTCAGTTCTAACGTTCCGCTTGCCACTTTGCTAGGGAAAAGGTCTCGTGCAATGGAAGACGAATCATTATACTTAACATACGATCGTTCCCCGTCTATAGCCGATGTAGGGATTCGCCTAAGGTGCCCTCTCTCTCGCACCCCCGAGGGGACCTCACATTCACCCCGCCTTATGGACTCAGCGTCCTCGCTGAGGTTTGCCCCAACACNGGGCAATCGGGTAGCGCAATGTCCCGGAAATTTACCTCCTGAAGAATGTAAAATCACAGGAGATAACGCCATTGAAGATAGAAGTGAGCGACTAGAGAGGGAAGAGCAAGGATAAGTAAATTTCTTAAAGGGGCCGAAAATTTTACCATATTACAAACAGCCACCACAATTTTTTAAAAATAATTATTTTCCAAATTAATTCAATAATTACTGAAGAACATTACATAAATACCCCTTGCCCGTTTTGAAGCATTTCCATACACAAGTGACGCAAATTAACGCCATTGAAAGATGGAAGTGAACGAGTAGAGTGAGAAGAACCTATGCAGTAATGATTTTTCAATTTTTTACATTCACCTCTTACATTTGACACAACGACATTGTTTTAATTTCTTTCTTAATTCAATTTTTTTCTTCATCGGTAACATATCGTATGTGTTTTTAGGATTTTATTATGTTGACAATCTATTTATGAATCATTCGTGCAAACGATGATAGATAAAAAAGTAGTTGCTTTTAAGGAGATTATAGAATCAACGAACTATATTCATTTTTTATAAGTTAAATCTTCTTATATAATAAATTGATAAATATTTGTAATTTTAAAATTAGAGTTTATGCAACTTTTAACAAATTTTAAAAATTATTTTTTAATTTACTTTAATTTAATAATTCAAGTCGAGTTGAAAATACAACTCTTGTACTCTTATTGAGTCGTGTCGAATTAAATTGAGTCGCAGTGAAATGCCGCATGGGGAAGAACAAGGATACGTAAATTTCTTAAAGGGGCCGCAAATTTGATCATATTACAAACAGCCACCACAATTTTTTAAAATATTTATCCTCCAATTTAATTCAATAATTACTGAAGGAAATTACATAACTACCCCTTGCTGGTTTTGTAGCATGCCATTACACAAATGACACACTGGAATTCAAACATCAATAGTAAATCACCTCAAATTTGGCATTGCCTGAAGCTAACTCTTCTTCTATATAGACGAACCTGGCACGGTTAAGAAGAACCGGAGGCATTGAGATTCTGAAAGAGCTCGGGAAGATGGGCATTTGTAAGCTTAGTCCTTTTACTAATCTCATGCTTCTTCTTCTTCGTCTTTGGCTTTGGAGGAATACCATGAACCTGAGCTGCTGCTCTTCTCTCAGTCATGTTTGTTGCAGGTTTCATTCCATTTTTCTGCAGATCTCTTTCGATGTCAACTGTATCACGCGGTAGTTCAATACCACGGAACAGCTGTTTTAGATCACCATCGACTTTGATCACTGCTCGAGGATCATTCGGGAACGCAATATCCTCTTGTGAATCGAAGTTCGAGAGTAGCCATATTTGTCCTGAACCTTTCAGTGACTAAGAGCAAGATAATAATAGTTCTTTCAGATTTAGGAATAGTGTGTTACTGTTGAAATAATGAAAATATCTTAACTCAGTACATAAGAGAAGTTGATCATATTGAAAAGGCTTGAGCCAAACCGATTACTTATGATATCAATTCCCTTATAAACTAGAAGATTTATATTTACACAACCGATGTGAGACAATATTTCAACACTCCCTCTCAAGTTGAACTAGCATTGGTCCGGTTCAGACTTGTTTCAATATTCTCGGTAGTGCTCGAATCATAGGACGATCTATTTTTGTCACCTAAGTTCGGTGCGTTTTTCTACCAGAGTTGTTTTTTTGTCTAAACCGGTACGGACCAGCCCGAAACCCACATTGAATGTCCGATACCATGTAGAAATTCAGGATTCAATGAGCTGAGAGAATGTCTGAGATCAGTACATAAGAGAAGTAGATCATATTGAAAAGGCTTGGGCCAAGCCGATTACTTACGATATCACATCCCTTATAAACTAGAAGATTTATATTTCCACAACTGATGTGGGACAATATTTCAACATATCCCATGTCGAAAGTGGAAAGTTGTTTGGATTGGTTTATAAGAGGGATTGTAGACTATAGTAAATGACTTGTCCAAGTCTTTTACGGTTTAGTCTCATTTATTTTATCCGTTATATCTGAACACACTCTCCTTATGAAATTGATCCGACTTTAGAAATTTAACAGTTACCTGTAAGTCGTCAATAACTGCAGGGTATGCATCCTTGAGATCTATTACAGCAATGCCTTCTGGGAATTTCCGAATCAAAACAAGAAGTTCGTTCTTGTCTTTCAAATCATGCTTAGACTGAAAAAACATGAACAAATCATCATTACTATACGAAGAACGGATCATTATTCCGAATGTACAAAATACATTGATTACACACAAGCATTCAAAACAACCGAAAGGGTCGATTCATATGAAGATTACCTTGTAGGAAAATCTTTTCCCATCATGATTTACTTTAGGATTATTCCTTAAACTATCAAAGACAGCTTTGTTTGCATTCATATCAACGTAGCATGCTTCATTTATCTGATCAGGAGTATAGGCTTGCCTTGTCTGTAGAGAAATTTAAGTCAATTTCGGCAAGTCATAACACGGTCAATGAGAATGGGAAAAAAACTAGAAGCATAAGGCATCCACAAACTAATCCGTAATACAATTGTTCTGCAACAGTTTAACTGACTAAACATCGAAAACTAAAAATTCATCAAGAGAGCAATAAATATAAAGAGAGATGTTTGACATTCTAATCTTTCCATTATAGGAAATGTTTTCACTAAACTGGAAGAGGTACCTAGAAATATTAATTTCAACTGCATAGCCTCGAATAATCCTTGATAAATGCATTGGACGAAGAACGAAAGTGATGCATTTATCATAATAGATATATATAGATAAGGATAAATACCTCATAGAGAAAATCAATAACACGCTTCATTTGAGCCCCTACAGGAGCCTTTCGGATGCTATTTATATGCTGAAGACGTTCTGTATCATTTGAAAATTTAATTGGTTGTGCAGGTGATTTTGCATTGGATGATGCAGCGGGTGCGGAGGGTATAGATCTAGATGAAGCAGTTTTAGAAGATGCTGCCTTCATTTTGCTCAAGTCGGTAAGCACTGACTGCGCTTTCTCTTGCTGCTTCTTAAATTTCGACAAGCTTTCTTGAAGAGAAGCCATCTAATAAAAAATAAAAACAGGATCATAATCATTAGAGCACAGAAACTCTAGAATAACTAGTTTTAAACACAATAATAATATCAAATAAGCCAATACACGAAAATCCAGGCTTTCAAAGACAACAACAAAAATGAAATCAGTATACAATGAACCTTCACAGAAACAACAATTTACAGCAGAATCTGATTCATGTCTTTCAGACAGCCTTAGTCAATCATGTAAAAATGGGAAAAGGAATCACCTTAATATGTGTTATAAATATGAAACCAACTAAATTTTCTGAATGTCTATCAAAGCACCAAGACCAGCACCCAATTTCTGCAAACAGAAGGGAAAAACGTAAAAAAATCCATAAAAAATATATTAGCACTTTAAAAAATGCACAATATGGGATCTTTACAGCAGTAATCTTCAAAAAGGACACGTAGAAATACCAAGCCAAGGGTAAACAGAGGGCTCTTCAGCGCCCTATTCCTTAGAGGAGAAAAACAGCAACTGATAAAGTATAATGTAAAGTACAGAACTGATTAATATCTCGATTGCATGAACAGCTCCTGTTCGGAAACAAGAGGATCCAAAAAAATTGAACGCAGAGTTCGCACCATACGAATCTATTATTCCATACCAAAATCAATTTGAATCCACGAATTACCCGTAAATAAACACAAAAGATGGAACATCAAATCAAGATGTTGACTCACCCGCTATCGAAATCTCAGTAAACCAGAAATCAGAAGAGGTTCGAGAATTGAGTTGAAACTTCAAATCCGTTGGAAAAAGGCATTTTAATCCAATTTATAGGACACGGTAAGTCCGACCCGAGTAAGTTCCCGGGTTTCATCAATTATGTGCCAAAAAAAGCCTATGCAAACTGAGCTCCGTTGACTGTAGCCCATGAAAAAAGATTAATTTTATTATGATAATNTCTTGAAGAGAAGCCATCTAATAAAAAATAAAAACAGGATCATAATCATTAGAGCACAGAAACTCTAGAATAACTAGTTTTAAACACAATAATAATATCAAATAAGCCAATACACGAAAATCCAAGCTTTCAAAGACGACAACAAAAATGAAATCAGTATACAATGAACCTTCACAGAAACAACAATTTACAGCAGAATCTGATTCATGTCTTTCAGACAACCTTAGTCAATCATGTAAAAATGGGAAAAGGAATCACCTTAATATGTGTTATAAATATGAAACCAACTAAATTTTCTGAATGTCTATCAAAGCACCAAGACCAGCACCCAATTTCTGCAAACAGAAGGGAAAAACGTAAAAAAATCCATAAAAAATATATTAGCACTTTAAAAAATGCACAATATGGGATCTTTACAGCAGTAATCTTCAAAAAGGACACGTAGAAATACCAAGCCAAGGGTAAACAGAGGGCTCTTCAGCGCCCTATTCCTTAGAGGAGAAAAAAAGCAACTGATAAAGTATAATGTAAAGTACAGCACTGATTAATATCTCGATTGCATGAACAACTCCTGTTCGGAAAAAAGAGGATCCAAAAAAATTGAACGCAGAGTTCGCACCATACGAATCTATTATTCCATACCAAAATCAATTTGAATCCACGAATTACCCGTAAATAAACACAAAAGATGGAACATCAAATCAAGATGTTGACTCACCCGCTATCGAAATCGCAGTAAACCAGAAATCAGAAGAGGTTCGAGAATTGAGTTGAAACTTCAAATCCGTTGGAAAAAGGCAATTTAATCCAATTTATAGGACACGGGTAAGTCCGACCCGAGTAAGTTCCCGGGTTTCATCAATTATGTGCCAAAAAAAGCCTATGCAAACTTGGCTCCGTTGACTGTAGCCCATGAAAAAAGATTAATTTTATTATGATAATATTAATAGTTCTTCGTGAGTGAGAGCTTCACTATAAAGTTATCTCCATGGTTGGACGCCCAGTCACTTGACCTCTCATATTCTCTTTCCTAAAGAACTTTGAAGAGAGAATCTCAAACTCTATTTCTTCAAAGTTTTTTGAAAAAAATAAAAAAAATTATAATTATTCTATTATTATAAAATTTATAAATTTATAATGAATTATATATTAATTTTATCTATNATTAGATTTTAAATATATATATTTTATAATTAATCTTAAATTAAATATTTTTATTTTCAATTTTATTTAAAAATATTAAATATCCCTCCTTGAGGAAAGGGAATCTGCCACACTCTTTCCTCAAGGCGGAAAGTGGACGGGTGACATGGCAAACGGTGGCGCCCAATCAAATTGGGCGACAACCATTGGAGATAGTCTAACAGGAGCGAGCAATATTAAGGCAATTTTTTGTTACAATAAGAAAGCATGAAGGAATGAGATTAAGGGGAACAAACATATAATTAAAAAATTTGATCAAATTATTATTTAATAACAATTCTCACCCTTATTAATCTAATCAATCTAACTTCTTTAACCATAAAGTTTGGTTTTGCGAATTTAAATGAATCGAACCAACTCCAGCTCTGATACTATATTAAAATTATAGAGTCTGACAAAAATTATGACGAGAGTGTGCACATATATAACATATAAGAGAATAAGATTACATTGTAAAAGACTTGAACGAGTCATTTACTATGATACACGTTTTCTCTTATAAATCAATCCAAATTTCTTCATAAATACAAGTGGGACAATGCGATATTTAACCAAATATACTAGACTTTCTCTTTAGATCATAAACGAATGTGATTAAGGTAGGAGACCACACATTTAAAAAACTTATTCAATACATTGGTATGATATAATCTCCTCCCACAAAGACTCTATGATTCCAAGTCTACTAAATAGCCATGGTTTCACAGCACGTTTACAGTTAAGTTACCTATGGAAGTCATATCGGTTGTATACCGCTCGATATATCGGTCATACCGGTAAATATCGGTTGTAACCGTTACATCGATATTCCGATATATAACTCGTATGCTAACGGTATATCAAAAAAATCGATGTACCAAACGGTATGACTTTCTTGAAGTTACCCTTATTGAATGATGAAATTGAGTCACACGTTAGTATAATTAATGTGTACTTGAGAAGGAGAAAAATGGGACATATAATAGTAAAAGGGTTGAAAAGGAAAAGGATAAGTTGGGCTCACAGAGCTCGTTTGTGTATCCCAGTGAGCCAGCAGCTGGGGTTTTTGCACAGGTTTCATCGTCTTTAAGAACTCAACTGCTGATTGGTGCTTCAAGAATCTTCATTGCTGTGGCATGCGGTGCTTATTCTTCTACGTGGAGTTGGAATCAACATTCAATTCATGATTGTATTGTTGAAATATATACACATCGGATGTGGAAATAGAAAGACTTGACCTAAGTCTTTTCAATGTGATTCACTTCTCTTATGAATTGGCTGCATTCCCCGGCCCATTAAATCCTAAATTTCAAGATGTATCACTCTCATAATTTGCTTATTTTTTAGAGAGGAGGAAATTATGATCGTAAATTTGGAAATCAGTTTTGTAGCTTCCGATTTAAAAGCCTCAATTTATATGATAAGTTCGAAAATGTTGAACGATATAGAGTTAACACCTATATTCAATATAAGAATGATATGACCAATATTTGATCTACTGATTCAATAACATTAAAAAAACATAAAAAAACTATTTGGATGGTCTCGTAGCTTTACTTGAAAACGGAGAGAATCAAACTAGAGATAAAAGACGGTTAAAACTCTTTAAACAAAATGTGAAAAAACTCTAATACAATATATTTATAAAAGATAAGTTGGGTTTGTAGCCCAACACATTAAATCTTCGGAGGCTCAATAACAACATCAAATCTACAAATATTTGGTTCAAATTTTCGAAACATCCCCATATATGGTGATTTTAATAGGGTTTTAAAAATTGTTTGGAAAAATTATTTTGATGTCAATGTTATTATATGTGGTTTGTTTGTTAAGGTAGAATTTTCATTGGTTGAAGAATTATTATCGAACACTCTCGCAATTTTATTTTTTATTTTTAAAAATAATTTATAATTAAATAAAATTTTATTTTTATTTTAAAAAAAACCGACCGCCTATCGGCCTATCGGTTAACCCTCATGAAGCGGTTCGATTTAAAACCATCGTTGTGTAAGTGATTTTGATAAATAATAATTTTAATATATATATATATCTAGTAATTATAAAAAGAACGAGAATATGAAAAAACAATGATAAATTTATGACATAAAATTTGGAAGAAGAATATTAACAATAGATTTCTTAAAAAAGTATAATGACTTTGTATTATCACCTAATTATAATCATAAATTTATCGATGAATCATACATCCTCTATTTTTATAGTATGAATACGTTTAATTTTTTGTTTAATTGGAATCCTTACAATTTGTTTGAGAAAATTTATAGTGTCAATATTATCAAGAGATCATTATATGCAATCTACCATAGAATTAACTTAAACTATTTTAATTTATTTTGAACATGTGTACGAAAACAAACGACATTATATTGGGTTTAAGAGACCGACCATTGGTAAAATTGTGCAGTATATTAACCGTACAATCATATATTGTTATAACAATAACATGCATGATGCACGTGTTGTTGTCTTGTAATTATAATAAGTAACAATTGCATGTATATATATTATATGACCAAGTTGACTTAATGGGTATCCAATAATAACTAATGTTCATCCGAATGTTTATTTCAATTTGTTATATAATATAAATATATTTAAAATAATTTATTTGTTTCATTATTATATTTATATACATAAGATTTTTTCTCCCAATAACCCCACTTTCCTATTTTTTGAGGTATGACCGTATGATGAGACATGGTAAAGTAAACATTGTTGGTAAAATAACATATAAGATTATCACGAATTTTTTAAAGTATTTGATAAAATATTAATATAACTATCATGATTTATGTTAAAATTATAATACTTATATATGAAAAAAGAAGAATTTTACATATATTTTAGTATTTTAGTTATTGAAAGTTATGATAATGTCACAATTTGTTTTAGTAGATACACTGATATCATTATTTTGTAAACGATAAATATATTGTAATTTTACTTTTGGTTTGTGACGTTAAAAAAATAAAGATCATATAAATGAATCTCCCCACACAACACATTTGAACTAATGTTTTTATAATGGTCTGTAATTGAATACCCGTTGATACCAATATTTTATTACCAATCGATATTGGGTTTTTGAGCCCGAACCCGGATTTCTAACCCTTAAAAATAATAAAATCTTATTTTTTAAAAATATTTTAATATAAAAAAATTTGGTATCAAGCTTAATTGCAATCTGATCATTGTTGAAAAATCACGATTCATCACCGTTAGAACCAGATGTGGTCTTATCGTGATTTTGGAAAAGACTAATATACCATTATTTCTATTAAGTATAATATAATTATATTTGTTATTTTTTGTATATAAATGTATATTAGTACTTTTACATAAATCACGAATATAATATTACAATTTTACCATACATATATAAAAATTCACAATCATCCTATTTCACCGTATCTCAATTTTAAAAAGTTGAATCAAACAAACTTAGTATATAAGATATATTGTGTATCGCTCTTACTATTTGGATCGGAATATAATTTCGACAGCGAGATGTGAAATAGAGAATAATTAGAGACATTGTTGAATGGAAAAAAATGGGTCAATAGAACAAAATTCTTCATGAAAATCGACTTGAAAAGTGGAAAAGTCATCTTCCTTTTCATCATTCATGGTGCAGGGATTTTGATTTCTTCCTCGGGCTCTAATTGTTTTTGAACAAGAACAACCACTGAGAATCTCTGTACGTGCATTTACTCATTGAAACGCGAGGCGGAGCTCAGACAGAGCATTAATTGTAGGGTCCAATTAAACAACTGCTTCTTTGTCTACTTCCTCATCATTCATTATTCTTCCCTGTCTTTCTTTTCTTCCTCAAATCCCTATTTTTTCTTGGTTTCAAGGTGAACAAACCCATTTTTACATCTGTAACAAGAGTTTTTTGTTCCTTTCTTGTTGTAAATCAAATGGGAAATCGGGATTTGAGATCAACTCAGTGGGTTTAATGGGCTGTGTTCTTTGTAAAAGAGCCTCCAGTGCTACTCCGCGAGATAATGATAAGGAATCTGCTGCTGTGACGGTGCAGAACGGTGCGGCGGAGATTCCAAAGAATGTAAAGATCGAGGCGGCTCAGGCGCCGCCGCAGGAGTTTCATCTGAGAAGGGGTGTCTCATTCAACGACAATGGCTGGCCGGCGTGGCTAAATGAAGTCGCCGGCAATGCAATCAAGCATTGGAAACCCCGCCGCGCAAACACATTCGAGAAGATCGATAAGGTGATCGATCCCCAATTCTTTACTTGATTTCATTTCTAATTCATTACAGAATCTGAAAAGAGAAACAATTCCCATTTCATTTCCACGCTTTTTTTGGCTTTTGAAGAACAGTAATCATTTCCCTTCTTCCTTTATTGGTTTATTTTCTGCAATCATTCTCTGTTCTTGCACGCTTATACATAGATTTAAGCTTTATTGTACTAAACTCCATTGTTACAGATTGGACAAGGAACATATAGCAATGTGTACAAAGTTCGGGACTTGATCACAGGGAAGATAATGGCTTTAAAGAAAGTAAGATTCGATAACTTAGAGCCTGAAACAGTACGTTTCATGGCTCGAGAAATACTTGTTTTGTCGAAGCTTAACCATCCAAATGTGATCAAGCTCGAGGGTCTCGTTATCTCCAGAATGTCGAGTAGTCTATACCTTGTTTTCGACTACATGGAACATGATCTTGCTGGTCTTGCAGCTCTACAAAGTGACAAGTTCACTGAGCCTCAGGTTAGCTAGCTAACCATGGTCTCGAATCCCCGTCTTTCGGGTCATATGTGTTGAAAACAAGTAATGTGTTTGGCCTAGACTTTTCATTGTGATTCACTTCTCTTATGAACTGGGCTACAAAGACACTATTTCGGCCCATTGAATCCTAAATTTAAATGATATAATCTCAGATTATTTCCGTTTACTCGTGCAGATCNACAGTATCGTTCGACATATTTGTAAGTTGTCCATTCTCATGTATCTTTAACGTGCAAATATAATCATACATAATTTCTTTCGTCATGGAGATACTAGCGTTCATGAAGCTAATTTGGATAAATCCAATTTTATACAGAATATTATTCTTGTTCTACAATTCAATTTATCAATTACAGAACACTCAATACATTCTTGATTTATAATAACATTTTGAAAACATATTTTCAAACTGGATTCTGTTTTCAAAACACATGCAGAACATAACCTTAGTATGTGAAATATATTGTGTATCGCTCTTACTATTTGGATCGGAATATAATTTCGACAGCGAGATGTGAAATAGAGAATAATTAGAGACATTGTTGAATGGAAAAAAATGGGTCAATAGAACAAAATTCTTCATGAAAATCGACTTGAAAAGTGGAAAAGTCATCTTCCTTTTCATCATTCATGGTGCAGGGATTTTGATTTCTTCCTCGGGCTCTAATTGTTTTTGAACAAGAACAACCACTGAGAATCTCTGTACGTGCATTTACTCATTGAAACGCGAGGCGGAGCTCAGACAGAGCATTAATTGTAGGGTCCAATTAAACAACTGCTTCTTTGTCTACTTCCTCATCATTCATTATTCTTCCCTGTTTTTCTTTTCTTCCTCAAATCCCTATTTTTTCTGGGTTTCAATGTGAACAAACCCATTTTTACATCTGTTACAAGAGTTTTTTGTTCCTTTCTTGTTGTAAATCAAATGGTAAATCGGGATTTGAGATCAACTCAGTGGGTTTAATGGGCTGTGTTCTTTGTAAAAGAGCCTCCAGTGCTACTCCGCGAGATAATGATAAGGAATCTGCTGCTGTGACGGTGCAGAACGGTGCGGCGGAGATTCCAAAGGATGTAAAGATCGAGGCGGCTCAGGCGCCGCCGCAGGAGTTTCATCTGAGAAGGGGTGTCTCATTCAACGACAATGGCTGGCCGTCGTGGCTTAATGAAGTCGCCGGCGATGCAATCAAGCACTGGAATCCCCGCCGCGCAAACACCTTCGAGAAGATCGATAAGGTGATCGATCGATCCCCATTTCTAATTCATCTTCAGAATCTGCAAAATCTGAAAAGAGAACAAATTCCCATTTCATTTGCACGCTTTTCTTAGCTTTTGAAGAACAGTAATCATTTCCATTCTTCCTTTATCCCTGCAATTATTCTCTGTTCTTGCACGTTTATATATAAACTTAAGCTTTATTGTACTAAACTCCATTGTTACAGATTGGACAAGGAACATATAGCAATGTGTACAAAGTCCGGGACTTGATCACAGGAAAGATAATGGCTTTAAAGAAAGTAAGATTCGATAATTTAGAGCCTGAAACAGTACGTTTCATGGCTCGAGAAATACTTGTTTTGTCGAAGCTTAACCATCCAAATGTGATCAAGCTCGAGGGCCTCGTTATCTCGAGAATGTCGAGTAGTTTATACCTTGTTTTCGACTACATGGAACATGATCTTGCTGGTCTTGCAGCTCTACAAAGTGACAAGTTCACTGAGCCTCAGGTTAGCTAGCTAACCATGGTCTCGAATCCCCGTCTTTCGGGTCATATGTGTTGAAAACAAGTAATGTGTTTGGCCTAGACTTTTCATTATGATTCACTTCTCTTATGAGCTGGGCTACAAAGACACTATTTCGGCCCATTGAATCCTAAATTTATATGATATAATCTCGGATTATTTCCGTTTACTCGTGCAGATCAAATGCTACATGAAGCAACTTCTTTTAGGATTGGAGCATTGCCATAACAATGGTGTTCTTCATCGTGATATTAAGTGCTCGAATTTGCTTATTGATAATGATGGGAACTTGCAAATAGCTGACTTCGGTCTAGCTACTTGTTTCGACTCACAACACAAGAGACCGATGACTAGCCGTGTAGTCACTCTTTGGTATCGTCCTCCTGAACTTTTACTTGGAGCTTCGTATTATGGTACTGGTGTTGATTTATGGAGCACTGGTTGTATTCTCGCTGAGCTACTCGCCGGAAAACCGATTCTACGGGGGCGAACCGAGGTAATGTAGTAGTTTTTGTTGAAATATTCTCCGTTATGGAACTAGAATAATTCTAATTTATAAGTAATGTAATATTGTTTGACTTAGCCTTTTCATTGCGATTCACTTTCACTTATAAATTTGTATGGATACTTTCCCGATCCATTGAATCCTGAATTTCTACATGGTTTCGGGGCTTTAAGGTGGGTTTTGGGCTGGTCCGTATTGCTTTAGACCATAGAAGTCATATCGGTGGTATACCGCTTGGTATACCGGTTATATCGGTAAATATCGGTCGTGACTGGTATACCAACAATATATCAAAAAATTCGTCATACCAATCACGACCGGTATGAGCGGTACAGACAAATATGATTTCCTTGGTTTAGACAGAAAAGAAACTCTGGTAGAAAAACGCATCGGGTTTAGGCCACAAAAATAGATCGACCTATGATTCTATCACTACCGAGCATATTGAAGTAAGTCTGAATCTGACAAATGCCCGTTCAACTTGAGAGGAGTGTTGAAATATTGTCTCATTGGTTATAGAACTAGAATAATTTTAGTTGAGACGTGATATCATGAATAATTTGTTTGGTCTAGTCTTTTCAACGTGATTCGGCTACACATATATTCTGAACCAACTTTTTCTACAGGTTGAGCAATTGCACAAAATATTCAAGCTCTGCGGTTCGCCCTCCGAAGGATTCTGGAAGAGATCGAAGCTACCAAATGCAACTGTATATAAACCACAGCAACCATATAAGTGTTGCCTCGCTGATACATTCAAAGACTTTCCACAACCTGCTCTTTCTTTAATGGAAACTCTCCTTGCCGTTGATCCCGACGCAAGAGGAAGCGCGTCAGATGCACTCGATAGTGATGTTAGTTCTCTTCGGCTTCGTTTATCTACGCGTGAAACGAATCATGTTGTTTTTTTACTTTGTTTTTGCAGTTCTTCACTACAGAGCCTTTTGCTTGTGCGCCTTCAGATTTGCCAAAGTTTCCTCCAAGCAAAGAAATGGATATAAAGCTAAGAGACGAAGAGAACAGGAAGTAAGTTTGCTTATTATCAACTTTATATTAAATTTATAGAGTCGGGTCAATTTACGTGGGAAGTGTACATTGATATAGCGTATAAAGGGAGGATATCACGCTATAAAAACTTGAACAAGTCATTTACTATTGTCTGTATTCTCTCTTATAAATCAATCCACACGACGTTCAATTTTTGATGTGGGACAATTTCATTATTTCAGTAAACCCTTCAAGTCCAACTACCTGACAAATTGGACTTGACAATTCAAATCGGTGGATTACCAACCGATCAATTTCACTAAACCAGACTAACCCCTGTAAGGTCATTTAGGATTTTTCAAACTCGCTCTGATACTATGTTAAATTTATAGAGTCTGGTCAATTTATTTACGTGGGGAGTGTGCACGAATATAGTTTAAAAGGAGAAGACAACCTCGTAAAAGACTTGAACAAGTCATTTACTATGGTTCACATTCTCACTTATAAACCAATCCTCATCATATTCAATTTTCGAGTGGGACAATTTCATTATTTCAACACAACCCTCAAGTTCAACTATCCGACAAGTTAGACTTGATAATTCAAATAGTGGATTACCAACCGATCAATTTCATTAAACAGGATTAACTCTCGATAAGGTCACTCGGGATTTTTCAAATCCGCTCAGATACCATATTAAATTTCTAGAATCGGGTCAATTTACATGGAGAGTGCGCAAGAATATAATATTTAAAGGGAGATCACACTATAAAATACATGAAGTCATTTAGAGTTGTCCAAATTAACTATTACAAACCAATGTACACCACATTTAATTTCATTATTTCAACGATTTAGCCATTGTTAACAATCATAAGAGCTCGTATTTTTACAGGCAAAGAGGTTTAATTCCTAAACCGCAAGCTATAGACGTCAACAAACGAGGAAAATCACGTGAAAAAGCTAACAGCCGTGCGATGCCAGCACCAGAAGCAAACGCAGAGCTCCAAGTTAACTTAGATGTAAGCTTCTAAAACTAGTTCTATTTCCATTCCATGATGATGATAATTTTCCCATTACAGAGAATGCGATTCGTTTCGGATGCAAGAACGAAGAGCAAAAGCGAGAAATTCCCGCCTCCCCACGAGGATGGAGCTGTTGGTTACCCTCTTGATCGATCCCAAAATACTGTTAAATCATTTAACACGTCTAGTTCTTCGTTTTCTTCCTTTGTTTTTGATCCCAAATCATCGCTTTCTCGGAGACGTTCCTCATTCAAAAATGGAGATTTGAGAAGGAGAGATAGAAAGGATGATGATCCACAGAGGGCTCCAGGTAGAAGGGTATCCGGATTGTATCAGTCTCTTGGGTGGGACTTTTGGCTTAGACGGAGAGGATCTTCTGAGAAGTTTAGATAGAAAAAAAACCAGTAAAATTTTGTGTTGTTTTGCTGACATCTCTGGATTGTAAAATTTTATGGATGACCAGATTTAACACAAATTATATATTGTATAATTCATTAAAATTTATTATTAGAATGCAAAATCACAATAAATAATTAGAATATTTGTAGTGTTTTGTATACAAGTATATTTAGGGATGAACATTCGGTACCAAATATCAAACCAAATTAAATATTTAAATATCGAATACTAAATCAAACTAAATATTGAATACCGATTCCGATCCAATAATTTTTTGATACCAATACCGAAATACCGAAATTAAATACCAAAATTAAAAGCAAATAAAAATAATTGTATCAATCAATTACATATAAAAATATTTTAAAAACACAAACATTGAGTAATTGATCAAATTTCTCTATTTATATAATAATACAATCTTTAATTCTTCTAGTTTCTACTCCAATATAAGTGTAGAATGCTTTGAAACTTCTGAAAGAAAATACGAAAAATAATTATTAGAAAATAATTGAGAAATTGATAGTTTACTAATGTGGAAACTAAATTCTCATTTTCAAAGTTATCTTGCTTATATTGACGTACCAAATTACGTCAAATATTAGTTTTTTAAAAATTAATATTTAATTAGTTTTTTAATTAGTTTTTTAAAAAAGAATGTTGAAATATTAATAATGTTCAAGTCTTTTGCGATCTGATATTTTTTCTTATAAGTTAGGTCATCCACAACCATGTTCGTCCGAAATCTTCATTCTCTCATCCACACCAGTTTTCTCTCTGTACACATCATCATTCTTTAATTTTAAAAATAACTTTCCTTTTATCTCTACAACAATGTCCGGACATTTATAATTTTGTAAATTTATTTTTTTACACATCAAATACATAAAAATTATAATATTATTTATAAAATAATTATATATAATTTTTATATTTTATAATTCTTTTATTTTGATTTTTTTAAAATAAAATTTGAGGAGAGAGAGTGTCTCTCTCTTATGGACGGACATCATTTTGTCACGTTGGCCGCCCGATCAAACTGGACGACCAATTGGAAGACCTTATATTCAGTCTCATGTAAATTAATCCGATTATATAAATTTAAGAAAGAATTCCAAAGATAGCAGCTTTTTTTCTGATGCAAATCTGCACACACATACATAAACCAGCTATCCGCTGATTCATCTGCTCATCTATTTATCTGTTTACGCTACCCTTGGACTATTTATTATTACATACAATAATGTCGTTCGGACAGCAAACGGACAAGATTTGTTTTCAGTTTGAAGCAGACATTTTTGTCGTAAGGAGATGAGCTTGATCATGTGACGGGGTGTAACATGAAGTTACATTTAACAAGTTTTTCACTTGTCCTCCTCTTGGAATCACCATTCGAAAACTTCTCCTCTTTCTTCNATTAAATACCAAAATTAAAAGCAAATAAAAAAATTTGTATCAATCAATTACATATAAAAATATTTTAAAAACACAAACATTGAGTAATTGATCAAATTTCTCTATTTATATAATAATACAATCTTCAATTCTTCTAGTTTCTACTCCAATATAAGTGTAGAATGCTTTGAAACTTCTGAAGCAAATACGAAAAATAATTATTAGAAAATAAATGAGAAGTTGATAGTTTACTCATGTGGAAACTAAATTGTCATTCTCAAAATTATCTTGCTTATATTGATCTTCTCCAATATCATCAGAATGTAGTCTACAGAGCTAATCTTGAGTGCATATAAGTGACTCCACATTTTTCAAACTCAAAGAACTTCTATAAGAATCAAGGACTCGTCAACCTATTATACTAATAATATGTGGAAATTAGAATAATGCTCTAAAACCCTACATTCAATCCAATATTAATAATTGTATGATCTATGTCTCATTTAAAAATTTTTTAAAAAATATATTTTTAAAAATTAATTTGATATTCGGTATTTACCGAATTTTCATTCTTATTACTGAACACCAAACCAAATATCATAATTTCATAAAATCAACTATCAAATCGAATATCAAATACCGAAATAATAAAATTTTAGTATGGTATTTGGTATTTCAAAATTTTTGCTCACCTCTAAATATATTTAGTTATAAAAGGTAAAAGTATTCAAGGATATTCGTTTAGAAAGTAAAACAAGAGTTATGTTAAAATATTAACTTATAATTTTAAATATTAAACAAAATAATTTTAATATAAATAAATTACTGACGTTTTTCTTTAAAAATTACTATAATAAAATAATAAAAATTATCAAGACAGTATCTTAAAACAAATGAAAATGTAAATAGTAAATTAGAGAATAAAAGAACATATTATTGTGAAAATAATGAATATTTAATTTTTAATAGGGTATATACGTAAAATTATGATAGAAAATACATAATATGTTTTAATAAATAAAATATGAATTTGATTATGTAGTTGAAAAATGTATTATAAATTAAATTTATAATCTGAATTTAAAATGAGTATTGTTGTTCAAAAAACAAATTATGCATTCCAAAATAAATAATTTGTTTTAACACATAGTTTACTATGTAATATAGTTTGATAATTGTCTACAATTAATTTTTCAATGTGTTATGGGTCCAACTATTATATTATTATATGAGCAAAAATTGGGTTTGTTTGGTTTATCTTTTTTAAATTGAGATGTTGTGAAATGTGTTGAGGTGCGGTGAGATATGATGATTGCGATTTTTAAATATGTTTGGTAAAATTGTGATATTATGAGAGTGATTTATGTACAAATATTAATACATATTTACATATAAAAAATAATAAGTATAATCATATTATAATTAATAGAAGTAATGATAAATTAGTCTTTTCTAAAATCACGATGAGATCATAACTGGTTTTAACAGCTGTGATGATATTGTGATTTTGTAACGATTATCACTTTGTAATTAATCTTGTATTTTGTGTACCATTATAAAATCACGATCTTGACATCGCACCACAGTTTTAATTTGAGTTCCAAACAAACTCATTAGCATTCTTTAACGAATTTTAGCCAGGTAATAGAGCTAACTGAAAGCCGAAACAACAAATACAAGTTCTAATCTTTCGAAATAAAACATCCATAACATGAAAATAAGGTAAATAGACAAGCACCAAGCCGTAACATGTTAAACCATATTTCACGAACCTGATCGTGGAATCTTTACGTGACTCACACTAAAACATTATTCGAGTTTTTGATACACATTATTAGGGTGAAAAGCCCATTAACAAGCACAACCCTTTGATTTTTTGTTACAAATCAAAAGAATGTTGAAATATGAATAATGTTTCTTTTACTATCTCATATTTTTTCTTATAAGTTACGTTATCCACAACCATATCCGCCCGAAATCTTCATTCTTTCCTCCACACCAGTTTTCTCTCTGTACACATTATCATTCTTTAATTTTAAAAATAATTTTCCTCTTATCTCTACAACAATATCCGGACATTTATAATTTTTTAAATTTATTTTTTTACACATCAAAAACATAAAAATTATAATATTATTTATAAAATAATTATATAAAATTATTATAATTTTTATATTTTATAATTTTTATAATTTAATTTTTTTAAATTTTTTTTAAAATAAAATTTGAGAAGAGAGAATGTCTCTCTTCTCAAATCTGCACACATATACATAAACCAGCTATCCGCTGATTCATCTGCTCATCTATTTATCTGTTTACGCTACCCTTGGACTATTTATTATTACATACAATAATGTCGTTCGGACAGCAAACGGACAAGATTTGTTTTCAGTTTGAAGTAGACATTTTTGTCGTAAGGAGATGAGCTTGATCATGTGACGGGGTGTAACATGAAGTTACATTTAACAAGTTTTTCACTTGCCCTCCTCTTGGAATCACCATTCGAAAACTTCTCCTCTTTCTTCCTCTTCGACTTTTTTTCCTTCTATCTGAACATTCACTCACCGTACACGACGTCGTATCATCATCATCACATGTCTTCCCTGAAACAATTAAGAACTCAATCTCATATATGACACTAGTAAA
>RWGZ01001664.1:0-21575 GCA_009725065.1 Utricularia reniformis | reverse complement strand
TGATTGTACCTCGTTACAGGTCAGATATTCTCCCACGGGGGCCATGTATGTAACTGCCTCAAAAGATGGCGTAATTCGAATATGGGATGGCACAAATTCACAGTGTACCCGTTCCATTGATGCTCATGGGTCTTCCGAAGCTACTAGTGCAAATTTCACTAAAGATCAAAGGTTGCACATTTTGCCTGTGCTTATTCATGTTACATTTAATTTTATCTTGGGCTTGAATGTTTTTTAGGCATGTGCTTTCCTCAGGAAAAGACTCTACTGTCAAACTATGGGATCTCAGAACAGGTGCATTGGTTAAGCAGTATCTCGGAGTTACGAATACAAATTTGCGGTGCCAGGTTCTCTTTATAGCATTGATTTCTAAATTTATTTTCAGGGCGATACGCAAATTTGGTCCCTATAATTTTATGACTTTGGTAATTTTGATACTTAAAGTTTTATGATTGTGACAATTGTGATTCTTAAAGTATCCAAATGGTGTCTATTCCCATACTTTGTATGTTTTGATAAATATGTCCCCAAAGTTTTCAATTTTGCCACTTGAGATCCTCAACCTAAATCAAATTCCAAGGACCGGTTTTCTAAATATTGCAAATTTGGAGGACGAAATCTGTCAAAACCTTAAAGTTTGGGGACTAAATATTTTATTACAAATTATGGAAATCAAATTTGCCAAAACTTACAAATTTGCAAGTTTTGTGACGGTCATTTTCTCTTTCTCTTTGCTCATTATATCTTCAACTTCACTGCATTTTATTTAGCTAGAGTAGAAAAGCTGGTTTATTGACAGTTGATTGTGAAGACAGTACTATTTTTCCATCGTTGCAAATTCGAATAAAGACGGGACTTTTATCTTAATGCTTGCAGGCTGTTTTCAATGACACGGGAGAGTTCATACTCTCGATCGATGAATCGAGAAACGAGGTTCAATTTTCATTTTGTTAACTGTTTTTTTTTCGAGCTGAGTATCTCCATCTGCGATTTATTTATCTGCTCGTATGGCTTCTGTAGATTGTTATATGGGATGCCCTGAATGCCGAGAAAGTGGCCGGATACCCATCGGGCCATATCGGAAGTCCTCGTTGGTTAGAGCATTCACCAACGGAGGCTGCATTTGTAACATGTGGGACAGACAGATGTATAAGATTCTGGAGGGAGCCTTAGAACAAAGTAAATGCTTTACAATTTTATATTTAAAGATGAGATTTTGAACAAAATTTGGAGAAAGATTAGAATCATCACAAGTTGTGTACGTTTCAGTGAACCAGAGATTCTATGATTTGGTTCAAATATCACAGGTTTGTTTGATTCAACTTTTTAAATCATCTGCAAAATTTGGAGAAAGATTAGAATCATCACAAGTTGTGTACGTTTCAGTGAACCAGAGATTCTACGATTTGGTTCAAATATCACATGTTTGTTTGATTCAGCTTTTTAAATCATCTGCAAAATTTGGAGAAAGATTAGAATCATCACAAGTTGTGTACGTTTCAGTGAACCAGAGATTCTACGATTTGGTTCAAATATCACATGTTTGTTTGATTCAGCTTTTTAAATCATCTGCAAAATTTGGAGAAAGATTAGAATCATCACAAGTTGTGTACGTTTCAGTGAACCAGAGATTCTACGATTTGGTTCAAATATCACAGGTTTGTTTGATTCAGCTTTTTAAATCATCTGCAAAATTTGGAGAAAGATTAGAATCATCACAAGTTGTGTACGTTTCAGTGAACCAGAGATTCTACGATTTGGTTCAAATATCACATGTTTGTTTGATTCAGCTTTTTAAATCATCTGCAAAATTTGGAGAAAGATTAGAATCATCACAAGTTGCCTATGTTTCAGTGAACCAGAGATTCTACGATTTAGTTCAAATATCACGGGTTTGTTTGATTCAGTTTTTTAAAATTTAGGTGTCGCAAGTATGGTGAGATATGATGATTGTGAATTTCTAAATATGTTTGATAAAATTATGATATTATGATCGTAATTTATGTAAAAATATTAATATAAATATATTATAATTATTAGAAGTAAAAATAAATTAATCTTTTTTATAAAGATTCCCTGTGTACTATAAAAAAATCACGATATTGCATAGCAGTATACCGTATGCTTAATTTGAATTCAAAACAAACCCAATATATTTAAAGTAATTGTGGGTTCATTCTCATTTAAACAATGGCTCTTACTAGTTTTTAAAACCAAAAACTTTCAGATTCCATGTATAAAACGGATTTAAAAATATAACTTGCTACTGTAAACTGATGAAGATGATTGCAAACAATGAATAGCCTCAGTCAAGATACACCTTGTTATTGCCCTCATCGATATCTCGTCGTCACCCGTACAAACGTCGTCGACCTGTCGTGAGCTGGATGTTTGAAATTAAAGTTATAGATTGAACCATAAAATTCAACTCGTCAACGTGGGAGGATCATTCTTGTTTGTCGTCCATAGATTTCTCATGTATTAACCAAAATCATGACCTTTCCCCATAACAATTTCGATGCAAAATCACGATTTCAATGCACTCGGGATTCTTCTTCTGAACACATTGAACAAAAAATATAATGAAAAGTGAAAACCCCTCAATCTATAACTATGCGGCACCGACTCGTTCGACCAACTCGATGCTACTCGACTCGATTCGACACAACTCGTCAATAGTATACGAGTCGGATTTTCGAGTCGGCTCAAATTATTAAATAAAATAATATTAAATAAAATCAAATTAAAAAAAGTAATGGTTAGAATTTATAGAAAATTGCATAAACTTCAATTTTAAAACTACAAATATTTATCAATTTATTATATAAGAAGATTTAACTTATAAAAAATAAATATCGTTTGTCGATTGTACTATCTCCCCAAGAAAACAACTTTTCAATCGATAATCTCTTGCACGAAGAATTCACATTTAGATCGACAATATAATAAAGTCGTGAAATCACATAAGATACGTTTCCGATGAAGAAAAAAATCAAATTAAGTAATAAATCAAAACGACGTCGTTTTGTGTAAAGTATCGGAACGAGTCAGAGAGTCCGACTCAATCCGACACGGGAGAATGTGAAAATTTGAAGAGTCGGTACCGCGGAGATCTATAATGAGTTTGATTTTCAGAAAAAGAAGTAATAGTTTGTCTAACTCATCTAACGTGAGATACAAATACATTTAAGTGTTAACAAAGATACAAATATTAACATATCACTAAATAAAGGAACGAGAAAAACTAAAAAGATTTAAGATAGTTGAATGAGTTAGAATCCATTTTGAGCGGTACAAAACGCAATTATATAAATATCATACAACCATGCGGTTTTCAGCTTATCACGATTTAAGACTACCTTATTCATAAGGTAACATATATATGCAATAATAAAAAAAAATTGGCTAACTCTTCTAAGTTATACCAAAATTGGAGACATGATGATTATTAGAGAAATTAAGACTGAGGTCATGTAAATGAAGTTACCGAGCAGTCGCATAACAAGAGTCTCCCAGTTAAGATCCTGTTGTTAAACATCACCTTATCAATCAGAAATCCTTCACAATTGCTGCTGTACTCTCCAGCATCGTATTTTGTTCCACCGAAACGAAGGTCTCGTAGCTTATTATCACCATAGGGGAACTCGGAGTCTGCTGAAGGCATCTTGCTGTTGATGCTTGGTGAAGAATCAGAATCCCCATAGCTGATTTCAACTTCCATCTGGAGATAAAATTGTACAGAATAAGAATGTCTAATATATGTTGTTCATTCAACAAACCATAAGATAAAATGCAGCTATTTTACTGGTTTCCCCGACTAAACACCATATGCCCTTTTGAATACAAAAGGGCATATGGTGTTTAAGGTCCTTAAAGTTGGTATGATTTGGCAAATTTCGTCCCCAAATTTTCTTAATTTTGACAAATTTAGTCCCAAAAAATTTGGCAAAAATAGTCCATAAACTTTGAATTTTTGGCGAAATTAGTCCTCATACTTCCTAAAATTTGACAAATATAGTAATCAAAGTTTATTGTGTTGGGCAAAATTGGTCCCCAAATTTTAGGGATTAGCTTTGCCACATGGTGACCAAATTTGGAAACTTTGAGGACTATTTTTGCCAAAACATTCAAAGTATGAGGACTACAGATGCCAAATTAAAGTTTGATGATCAAATTTGCCAAAATCACTAAACTTTGGGGACCACGCACACTACTATCTAAATACAAAATGCATCATCAAGCTCTACTTCCTGCTGCTAGGATCTCATTCACAGAGCAAAAGAAAAATATGAAACGTCAAAAAACTGTGTTTTTATTACTTTACACTCAAGAATTCACATACGATGATCACCCGAAAACGGCAGGTCCAATTTGTTAAATTTAAAACCCGGAAACATGCAAAGCCAGCAGTAAGTAATAAGTTTCTCTACGAATCAATCATATAAAGCTAGCTTCAAGCAAAGTAAGAACCTGTTTCAGTGGAAAGTCACAGCTTTCTTCATGAAGGAGTGATGTGCTTGAACTTCTCTTAGCTGAATATGAAAAATATGAAGGCATAGATGGTCCAGCAAAACCACATACGGGGTCTTCTGGAGCAGAGAAATCGGAGCTATCAAAAGTGGATAACGAGACGCATTCATCAAAATATGTAAAGGCATCTTCAGTGAGCTGCTTTGACATTGCCTTTCTTTCATTACTTATCTGGTATGAATATAAAGCCGATGTTAACTTCCATGTAAAAATTCATATACTTAGGAATGATGAATCGCATGCATTTTTACACAGTTTACACAGAATCTTACATCTTCTTGAATGTTGGCAACCATCTAAAATGAGTTCAAGTGATTTAAGAAGATCCCGAATGTAAAAATTCTATAAAATTCACTAAAATGTTGTTATTCAATGTTTTCACCGTCCGGTATGCCAAATACAAGCTAGTACCGGTATTTTTTTGGTACCACCCGGTACCGGGTATTAGGGTCGGTTTTCATGTTTTTCGGGTCCTGACCTAAAAAACTAATTAAATGTTATTTTTTTAAAAAAATAAAATGAAATTTTGTACCAGCTCACCAGTCTGGACCGATACAGATTTCTGAACCTATATGAAAACATTGGTTATTCCGTGGCAAAAATCAAGAATCCCATTTAGAAACCGAGAAACAAATAAACTTGCGAATGCAAACATCTAGTACACGNAAGTTATAGTTTGTATAATTCATCTAACGTGGAATTCAATGCACTAATAACCTTATGGATGTTTTGGTATAGAAGTAAACGACTCGTTTTCAACCAAAACAAATCTTACACATCAAGTGGTAACAAAGATACAAATATTAGCATACCAGTAGATAAATGAACAAGAAAAACTACACAGACTTAAGATAACTGAAACGAGTTAGAACCTCTCTTGAAGCCGTAGAAAACACAATTGTATAAATATCATATAATTGTATAGTTTTTCGGTTTTTGTACCTTGAGAATACTTAATTCATAGGGTAACAAAATAATCAAAAAAAATTGCCTAACTCTTCTAAGTTATACCAAAATTGGAGACACGATGATTATTAGAGAAATTAAGACAGGTCATTCATGTAAATGAATTGCAAAATAACTGGAATGAAGATACTGAGCAGTCGCATAACAAGAGTCCCCCAGTTAAGATCCTGCTGTTAAACATCACCTTATCAATCAGAAATCCTTCACAATTGCTGTACTCTCCAGCATCATATCTTGTTCCTTCGAAACAACGGTCTCCTAGCTTATTATCACTATACGGGAACTCGGAGTCTGCTGCAGGTATCTTGCTGTTGATGCTTGGTGAAGAATCAGAGTCTCCATAGCTTATGTCAACTTCCATCTGTAGATAAAATTGTACAGAATAAGAATGTCTAGTATAATTTTATTCATTCAACAAACCATAAGATAAAATGCAGCTATTTTACTAGTTTCCCCCACTAAATATGCCCCGGAATGCGACACATTTGAATACAAAAGGGCATATGGTATTTAAGGTCCTCAAAATTTGTATGAGTTGGCAAATTTCGTCCCCAAGATTTCTTAATTTTGACATATCTAGTCCCCAAAATTTTTGAATGGTAAAACTAGTCTCTAAACTTTAAGTTTTTGGCAAAATTAATCCTCATACTTCGTAAAATTTGGCAAATCTAGTACATAAAGTTTAATGTGTGGATTAGTTTTGCCATACGAGGACCAAATTTGCCAAATTTGAAAATTTTGAGGACTATTTTTGCCAAAACATTCAAAGTATGAGGAATACGGATGTCGAATTAAAGTTTGATGACTAAATTTGCCAAAATACTAAACTTTGGGACCAAATACACCATTTTCTCAATACAAAATGCATCATCACTCTACTTCCTGCTGCTAGGATCTCATTCACAGAGCAAAAGAAAAATATGAAACGTCAAAAAACTGTGTTTTCGATTACTTTACACTCGATAATTCACATATGATAATCATCCGAAAACTGCAGGTCACATTTGATAAAAGAGATTTGATAAATTTAAAACCCGGAAACATGCAACATCATCAACAAGTAATAAGTTTCTCTACGAATCAATCATATAAAGCTAGATCTAGCCAAGTAAGAACCTGTTTCAGTGGAAAGGCACAGCTTTCTTCATGAAGGTGTGATGTGCTTGAACTTCTCTTAGCTGAATATGAAAAACATGAAGGCATAGATGGTCCAGCAAAACCATATACAGGGTCTTCTGGAGCAGAGAAATCGGAGCTATCGAAAGTGGATAGGGAGACACATTCATCAAAATAAGTGAAGGCATCTTCAGTGAGCTGTTTTGACATTGCCTTTCTTTCATTGCTTATCTGGTATGAAAATAAGGCTGAAGTTATCTTCCATGTAAATTCATATAGTTATGAATGATGAATCACATGCATTTCACAGTTTACACAGAATCTTACATCTTCTTGAATGTTGGCAACGATCTAAAATAAGTTCAAGTGATTTAAGAAGATCCATAATGTAAAAATTCTATAAAATTCACTAAAATGCTGTTATTCTCAATGTTTTCATACCGGACAGTATACCGCCGGTTTGCCAAATACTAGCTAGTATCGGCATTTTTTTGGTACCACCCGGTACCGAGTATTAGGGTCAGTTTTCGGGTTTTTTCTGGTCGGACCATAAAAACTAATTAAATATTATTTTAAAATAATAATAAAATAATCTTGGTACCGGCCTACCGGTCCGGACCGATACGGATTTCCGAACCTGTATGAAAACATTGGTTATTCTGTGGCAAAAATCAAGAATCCCATTTAGAAACTGAGAAACAAATAAACTTGCGAATGCAAACATCTAGTACACAATTAATTTGAAGTAGGAATCATATAAATATTATTTTAAAATATTAAATATTATTTTAAAATATTAAATTTGAAGTACACAATGTTTTCATACCAGACAGTATAATGCCGGTTTGCCAAATACTAGCTAGTATCGGAAATACTCGGTACCACCCGGTACCGAGTATTAGGGTCAGTTTTCGGGTTTTTTCTGGTCGTACCTTAAAAACTAATTAAATATTATTTTAAAATAATAATAAAATAATTTTGGTACCGGCCTACCGGTCCGGACCGATACGGATTTCCGAACCTGTATGAAAACATTGGTTATTCTGTGGCAAAAATCAAGAATCCCATTTAGAAACTGAGAAACAAATAAACTTGCGAATGCAAACATCTAGTACACAATTAATTTGAAGTAGGAATCATATAAATATTATTTTAAAATATTAAATATTATTTTAAAATATTAAATTTGAAGTACACAATGTTTTCATACCAGACAGTATAATGCCGGTTTGCCAAATACTAGCTAGTATCGGAAATACTCGGTACCACCCGGTACCGAGTATTAGGGTCAGTTTTCGGGTTTTTTCTGGTCGTACCTTAAAAACTAATTAAATATTATTTTAAAATAATAATAAAATAATTTTGGTACCGGCCTACCGGTCCGGACCGATACGGATTTCCGAACCTGTATGAAAACATTGGTTATTCTGTGGCAAAAATCAAGAATCCCATTTAGAAACTGAGAAACAAATAAACTTGCGAATGCAAACATCTAGTACACAATTAATTTGAAGTAGGAATCATATAAATACAGAACTCACCCTTCCCTGGAGAGAGCTGTGGAGAGGAGAATGCTTTGAATAAACTAGTGTTTCCCTGAGTATTCTATCCAACTCTTGTTGTCTGAGCTCTTCGATAGCCAGGTCTGCTCGAAGTTTTTCAGCCCGTACTTCAAACTGCAGTGATATATTGCAACTATTAAATTAAAACGTTTCTCACACACACAAATTAAATTAAAACTCCATTGTAAGTTGTGACTCTTCTTAACCTCCTCTAGTTTCATGGCATAGTCCCTTCTAATTTGATGTGTATACTCAACAGCATCAGAATTTAGCAAACTTGACGGTGTATCAACCAATTTTTCTGATACAAGATTCGCATCCTTTCTCCCTGACAGCTGAATTAAAACAAATAAAATTTTTGAAGCATGAGTACATGAAAACATGACATTAGATGCCAAAAGCACCCATTTTTTCTGAGACAAAAGCAATAAATTTAAGGAGTTAATCCATAATATCCTCAATATATTTCCATCTGTGATATTGAATTAGAACAAAAGGCATAAAAACGCATAAATCTTTCATGGCGTTGTTTCATCAAGTGGAATGCATTAAAACTAGAATGCCATTAAACCTTACACTGTGAGTGTCATCCTCGATATCAAAAATAGCTTGTCTAAGTTCTGACCATAAAGCTTCATGTATCCCATTGGGTGACATCTCTCTTGCTGGTTTTTCTCGCAGTACCTGAGTTAGATGAACAAAAAGACTCCCCTTAGACAGCAATATAGAACATGCGTTGTCGCTTATCAAAAATATAGAACAAAAACTCCTTATGAAAGCAGAGTACTCCATCTAAAGTAACTGCGAATATTCGAGCATTTACTTGCCTTTACATCTTTGATACTTTTCTCTTCAGCTTCTGAAAAGGAACTCGCTGAAACTACATCTTCCGAATTCAAAGCACACAAACTACACTGAAAGAGCAAAGCTTTCTTTTATTCAGCAATCACCATTGAGAACCATATGGTAGCAATACAAAAAATCACAACTCATACTCACACGGTAATCATCACACCAATCTGCTGCTAGATTTTGATTTTTTTCTCTATTGGAAGTCTCAAGATTTCGAAATCCACCATCCCTATATGGGTTCGTAATACCGGTATTCTTACAAATAACTTCTGATCCACCTCTTCCACGAGCTAAGAATGATCCTCTATCGTCTGCTATCTGCAAAAACAAGCAAATAATAAAAAAATATTTTTTATAAAGAAGCGGCATTTTTTTGACACCATTTTAGAATGTAACACTTGGAAAATCAATTTCTGATAAGCAACATATTGTCAATCACTGACTGATTGCAAACTACAAACAAGCAGCAGAAGGAAGTAAAACAATAAAGAAACAAACAATTTAAACAATCAAGATTAATTCCCAATGGAACAAAAGCATTCTAGAGCAAAACCTGATTGTTTTTTCTGCAAGAAAATTCAGATATGGGCTCCCCTAAAACCCTAGACAAACTACGACCAATTCCCTTCTTCTCATAAGAACCACGTATCAGAGAACGTCCCGTCCGTTCGCCCGAAAAATCACTACAACAATCAACATTATTCGTCTTTCTTGATTTCGAAGAGCAAGATCTATTAACATACGGAAATTTTTGGGGTTTTTTCGAAGGATCTTCTTCATGGATTGGTGATGAATGCCTAGCCCAGAAAAGAGGGTTATCTCTGCTATTGGAGAACTCAGCCGAAATGGATGGATCATCTTCAGTTGAAGCAAATGTTCTTCTTGAAACAGCAGTGACACTCTGAGATCGCCGCCTAGAGNCAGGCTGTTGTCATGCCGGATTCTTACCGCTTTCTTTGTCTCGTCATTTCCATTAACCTATCTTGTATGAACTTTGATTTATTTTATTAGTGAGCAGGCCAAGAGCATAATCAGCTCTTGGTCGAGTGGTTTTCACCCCAGTTCACGGGGTTTCCACTATATACTGCCGTGCATTTATTTTGGTTTTTAGCTTTTGATCGTCTTCCACATTTTAAAGAAATCAGAACCGAGTTCATTCGTTGAATGAACCGGATGACTGTTGGTACCCCCTAAAAAGGGACTATAACAGATATTGTGATCATTGATGAGATCTTTCCATCCTTTTGTTAGGAAAAAACGATCTCCGATTCGTTCAACATCTACATACCACATTGTTTTGTTACTAGATGTATCTTTTAGTATCACTTTCTCCTTGATTACCCCCTTGTAGTTGTTAATGAACTCCTGAGGTATGTGCCATATGAGGAAACATATAGCCCGAGCAAAATAGAGGATCTCATCATCAGATTCAAATGGCAGGACAGCTCGTTCCAATACATATTCTCCCAGATCACGTAAATGGAAATTAAGGAAACTAAAGAACTCGTCTCTAAGAGTCCACCCAAACATGACAGTGCAATACTGTTTCCACTCTCAATACTCCTATCGGGTCGTAGACCAGTGATAACATTACCCAATATGGGCAATCTCCATATGAGTGACACATCATGTAGTGTCACCGTGACCTCGTCCATCGGGAGGAAGAATGTATCCATCTCGGGTCACCACCGCTCCACCATAGCAGTCAACAAATGATTATCCAACTTGATACGAATCGTCTTGAATACTCCGTAAAACTCTCACCTTATCAAACACGCAGATACTCTAGCGTCCAACGCCACAAGCTTACTCAGATAATAATTATCCTGCTTAAACTGGATCATCGAACAATGCTCTCCATTTATAATGTTCCTATTGGTGTGATGATTTTGATGATATATGATACTTCCATTTATGTGAGCACGTGGTTTAATTCCGCCTTCCATATCTATTACACAATAATGTACAAAATATATAATAATAATTTAAATAAAATGTACAATAAGCATATATGTGACATAAATCATTCATATTTAAATTTTAAAAGCAATCAACAATAATAGATAAATTAAATAAAAAATACAAACATAGTAATAATAATTCAAAAATACAATAAGATATTTAAATTACAAAAAACTAAATTGTACCTAAATTTGGAATATTTTTTCGGACTACAAAAAACGTTGCGAGATTTTTTTCGGGATGATTTTATGAGTAAAATTATCTCATATATATACACATGCGAGTAGCATACGTCATCCGTTGAAAGCTGACGTGGCCAGTTATAGCGGACGACGTTTGCTATCGACACTAAAACAATATTCCCAATTTTAAAATACAATATTCGGCCAAATTAGCCTAACTTTGAAAATCTAAACTAAACATATATCTCATGAACAAAAGTATAAATGAAATAAATATTATTTTACTCGTTTCCGTCCAATCGACTTAATTTTAGTCGTTGGGCCTGTCAGGGTTGAAGCCCAAATAATAAAAAGGAAATCGAGAAGTTGTAAAGTTAAATGAAAATAATTGGATCTTTGGGCACACAGTCTCGAGCTCTAGGTGGAGAAGTTCTCGATTCTTCAACGTCGTCGTTTATTTCTATCCTTCATTGTTGTTCATTGGAGCTCACTCTCAAGCCTCACGTAAACCCTAGTTTTTGTCCTCTATTTTAGGTAACTATTTTGTTTTTATTTCAATCTATGTTCATGATGTTTTATGTTACTTTAATGACGCTTTTATCGTGAATTTAGGTCATTTCGTCTTCGTTTTTATAAAGAAAAAACATGTTTGGTGCGGGGGTTTTGGTAGGTAGTGATTTGAAAACTCTTACTTTATTTTGTGCTCGCTGTAAGTTGGATCCGTTGGTCAGTCTGTTGAGGGGGCAGGCAAGAGGCTCGTTGAGACCTAAAGGAACTATGTAAATCAAAGGCTATTAGCTCCAATGACTGGCTAATGAATGCGGATCCCGGACCCTCTATCAAGAGCGGGCATTCATGAAATCGAAGGAATCTTAAGAATGGGAAGTGGAAAGAGGAGAAGCAAACAGCACAGCTAAATAGGCATTAGCGCGCTAACACTCATGCTCCTTTGCTGCGCTTGCTTCCTAGCTAGAACTCACAGAGCGCACAGCGCAAAGGGCATTAGCACGAAGCTAAGGCATAGAGGGCTCGTAGTACCTGCGCTAGCAGGTATGCAGTAGAAGGGAAGGAGCCTAAATCGACCCTCTTCTTTATTTTGGATTCAAAAATCAAAGCAGTAAAAGGGGCTTCAACGCGCCACCTGAACGAACCGACCGAAGGGACTTGACTTATCCGAACCGCCGGCTTAAAGCGTAGCCTATAGAATAAAAATCCTTGATCGACGTATTCGAAATTGATACTTATCAATAACACAACAAAAATAAGGCATGACCTTATGGTTGCTTTCCCAGAAAAACCCTCTCTGATAAGGAAGGAAAGAATCCTAATTTGATGACGCTCCGATGGCTGTTCTCCACTAACCACAAAGATATAGGGACTCTATATTTCATCTTCGGTGCCATTGCTGGAGTGATGGGCACATGCTTTTCAGTACTGATTCGTATTACATTAGCACGACCCTTAGATCAAATTCTTGGTGGGAATCATCAACTTTATAATGTTTTAATAACGGCTCACGCCTTTTTCATGATATTTTTTATGGTTATGCCGGCGATGATAGGTGGATCTGGGAATTGGTCTGTTCCGATTCTGATAGGTGCGCCTGACATGGCATTTCCACGATTAAATAATATTTCATTCTGGTTGTTACCACCAAGTCTCTTGCTCCTATGTTGCTCAGCCTTAGTAGAAGTGGGTAGCGGAACTGAAGCTTATGTAATCTGTCCCGAATCAATCAAGAATCCAGTACTTCCCTATCGAGACGAGAAAAGTGGTGTGCTTCTATTTCCAACAGGTACATTTATAGGCGCTTAAGCCAATTTAGTAGCGCTGAGTAGATCCAGAACTCGATCAAGGTAAAGCCAGTTATTTGCTGCTCTCTTGCTAAGCTCTTTTAGTTGGCCTAGAAAGCGAGCCTATATCGAGAGTTTTATTGTCATCGAGCTTATGATTGGAAAGAACACGAAGCCATAGTCAAACGATCCAAACCAGGTTGAGAGCTGAAAATGATTACCAAGGTAATGACATATGTGAAGCTGAGGTAGAGGGAAATAGCTTCCGCTCTTTCCTTTCTTTTACTGAAAGGTGGGCAATGGTGACGCGCTAAGTTTATCGTATGGACATCAAGAGTCCCTTCCTCTCAAAAGTGTGTGTTCTATCCATGTTTTGATGTTATGCAATGTAAATGTATAAATACCATATATTTGTATGATGGGTGTGCAGTTATTGAATATACATTTTAATTTTGCAAGAATTTTTTAGTTACGTTGCGGTCTTAGGAAATGTGGGTGAAAGCATGAACTTTCAAATTTATATTTTCCATNATATTAACTAGCCCTTGATCATATAAAATATTTTCTGCATAACCCCTTTATGTGCATCGTCAGAGTTGCTATCTTTTTTGTAGAGAAAGGCGCATAGCCGATATCCCTACAGACCACCCATCTTGCAGCAAACAATGTGTTGTTCTTCAGTAGAGTTACGAGAACACGTTTGTGTTGTTACTACGTTCCTCGATAATTCACATTTAAACTAAACATTAGGCTTCGTTGTTTTCTTATCTAGGCAAGTAGACGTCGAAAATGAAGACGGTACAATGTCTAAAAAAGCGAGGTACAATAAACATTATTCGTTTTTTGTGACCAATACCATTAGAATTGCATAGATGATGATTTAATTCTCAATTATCATGTACTATGTCATATTTGATGGATCTTGGAAGCACTAATGGCACCTTCATTAATGTGAGTATTCATTTTTTCGGAAAATGACGGTCTTTATCCCCAAATTTTGTTGATTTTGGTAAATTTGATCTCAAAATCATTTTTTGGCGTATACAGTCCCCAAACTTCAATTAATTGGCAATATTCATCCTCATAATTTGTAAAATTTGGCAAATTCAATCCCCAAAGTTCATAATTAGTCTCCAAAGTTTAAAAAATGCAAAACAAATACTCATTATTTATGTTTGGTGGCAAAACTAATCCCCAAATTTGGGGAATTTGGCGAAATTGGTCCCTAAATTATTTAACGACCGTTAGGGTTTACGTTTTTCAAAACGTTGAAGAACACCGTTGCAAAATTATTTAATAACCGTAATTGTTATATTTCAAAACGTTGAGAATCTCTCACACTGTTAGGGATCTTTTTTGCCAAAAATCTGGAATTACGAGGATCAAATACGCCATTGTTTTTGTTTGGGGACTAACATTGCCGAAATTGAAGAGTTTGAGGACTGATATTGCCAATTTTGATAAACAATTGGGACTAGTTTTGCCAACCATACAAAATTTGGGGATCTGTTTTGTCATTCTAAAACTTTGCGATTCAAAATTGCCAAATTTTCAAAACTATGGGGACTCAATTTGCCATAACCCCTAAACCATGGAGACCATATCTAAGCATCACCCCATTTTTGTTGTATTTTATTACCCGGTCTGGTTTGTTTACATTGAGATCATAATCTTTTTACAGGATAACCAAATAGAACCTCAGAGATACTACGAACTATTTGAGGACACCGTAAAGTTCGGCAACAGCATGTATAGTTTTCCGTTCATTCACGAAGAATGATGATTCTAATATTGTGTTTCGAAATCGAAATTGTACTGTGGATTTGCTTGTTTTGCAGCCGTGAGTATGTTCTTCATGCAAACTCTGCCTAACTCAGCTTTGACAATGAATCCTCGAGAAAAAAAGTTGACTAGCAGTGTCAGAGTGTATATAATTATTTGGTAGTCATACCTTTTTAAAAAAGAGAAAAATAACACTCACTAAATAAACATAAGCATTATAGCATTATTGTCTGTCAATTTTCCAATCACATGAACAAAAAAGAAATCTACCGTGTAAATTATATATATATACATATATTAAATATCAAATATTAATATTTAATATTTATGATTAATATTATAACTTTTATGTGATCAATCATATATCAAATGTATTTAATAAATCTATGTATAGCATCTACATTACAATGGTGTTGTTTGGAATGATAGTGCACCGATCGATGTGGTTAACGTACCATATTTGTATTATATTTTAACCAAACATCATTAATAAATATGTTCTGCTGTTGCAGAAAACAACGATGAGTTCAAAGTTGGTTTAACCCAACGATCACCCAAACGCACATGTCAAATATCAATTTTACTCATAATAAATTATTGTTTAATTTTTTTAAAAAATAATTTTGATCAATAATTCTTAAATTCTATCAATTACATGTTCAAACATAAAATTATATATAATAATTTAAAAATATATATAATTTGATATTTAATATATATATTAATAAAAGTAGATTTCTTTTTTGTTCTTGTCATGAAAAATTGACACGCAAGTACTGCTATAATGCTTATGTTGGTTTAGTTAGTGTTATTTTTCTCTTTTTTTAAAAAGTACTGCTACCGAAGTATGATATGAACTCTGACAGTGCTATTTAACCGGGCCACCCCGAGGATCCCGGTCATCTCCTAGTTGTGTACCTTCATTGACGGGTTTGTTAAGTTTATGATTTTGATTCAAAACCTTGAGATTTGTAAGGATTGTGTAATGAACAAAACATCATGCTCCTGATTGTTCTTGTATTAACTCATGCTATGTTCTACTATCATTCTAAAAATGTATTTTGATGTTATAATACATCCAACTCAATGTAATTTCAAATTGTTTTTTATTTTGAAATTTAAATACATTCTTATTATTTAACTTATGAATATATTTTCCAAAAAATTATATTTTTTTTCAATTCTCTAACAATTTATCTTACATTTACAACGTTATTCGACATGTAAGTTGTCTATTCTTATGTATCTTTAAGGTGCAATCGAAATCATATATAATTTATTTGGTCATGTAAATGTTAGTGGCGATGAAAATAATTTGAATAAATTCGATAAATATAAAAAGTATATGATTGATCAAATTAAGAAAAGATGTGAAAAATCAAAAAATTATCATTTTGATTTACTATTGAGATATAACTAAATAATATTTGTAAAATATTATGGAGAAGCCAATCATGGTTGTAAATTTCATAAGTGTTCTTTATTGCATATATTTTTTTATTAATATTATTTTAATTTAATTAAATCAAGTAAAATCTTATTTATAATTGATAATTTGTTACTTAGTCTTGAAATATATTATTAATATAATTTTATGCAAAATATCCTTCTTAATCTATAATTTAATTTATCCATTACAAAACATTCATTTATAATTTATAAAGTATAATCAGATTATACAACACATTCTCAAATTATATTATAATTATCAAAATACACTCTCTATAGCCTCAATCTATCACAACATAACATAAGAGTTAATTATTATTCAATATCTACTTAGAATATGTATTATAAATACATTAATTAACTCTATGTCTGTGCATGAAATGAAGGTACACAACTACGAGACGATCCGGCCGAGGATTCTTCGTCAAAGCTGAGTTAGGCAGAATTCTCATGAAGAAGAACATACTCACGGCTGCAAAACAAGCAAATCCACAGTACAATTTCGATTTCGAAACACAATATTAGAATCACTAGTCTTTTCTAATGAACGGAAAACTATACCTGCTGTTGCCGAACTTTACGGTGTCCTTCTCAAATAGTTCGTAGTATCTCTGAGGCTCTATTTGGTTATCCTGTAAAAAGATTATGATTTGTATGTGGGAAATAAAAATACAACAAAAACTGTTTAATTAAAGTACTCACATTAATGAAAGTGCCATTAGTGCTTCCAAGATCCATCAAATATGGCCTAGTACATGATATTTAAGCTATTCAATTCTAATGGTAATTCCCACAAAAAACTAATAATTTCTACTGTACCTCACTCTTTTAGACATTTTACCATCTTCATTTTCGACGTCTACTTGCCTAGATAAGAAAAAAACGAAGCCTGATGTTTAGTTTAAGTGTGAAAATTCGAGGACCGTAGTAACAACTCAAGTGTATACTCGTACCTGTACTGAAGAACAGCATGTTGTTTGCTGCAAGATGGGTGGTCTGTAGGGATATCGGCTATGCGCCTTTCTCTACCAAAAAGATAGCAACTCTGACGATGCACATACAGGGGTTCTGTAGAAAATATTTTATATGATCAACGGCTAGTTAATATAAATTACCTACCACATATAAGTTATACGAATGACACAACAACACGCAGCTTACGATTTAAGAAAAACGACAAGTAATGAACAAAAAAGGTTTAAATGGCACCTTATCCAGAGGTGAAGACATTTATAGGAGTTTGGAGATGAAACAAAAGATAAAAGGAACGAGTGACATCCTCAGTAACATTAATTTTCTTCAACGTAGATAAACAAATATATAAACAACAGTGCAATTATAGGCTAGGGAGCTTTCGAGAATATCATTAACACAAAACTTTGTAAAATTAGCATGAGTGCAAAATGGACTTACCATTAAGAGCCTCGCCTCCTTTGAAAACATACAATCGCCAACGAATATCTGATTTTCTAGCATCAGGTGGTTCATTGAATAGCAAAGTTACACCTGATAAACCCAACTCATGTCACAAATATAGAGAAATGAAGAAATATTTTTTTTATTAGTGGGAATGGGCTCTTAGATAATCACCTTTGACTCGATTAGTTTCTGCAGCAAGCTTCCCCGACAGCTCGAATGAAGGCTTTAGCTGGAAACACCACATAATGCTTTTAGCCACTGAGATGTAAAACTAACGTGGTAATGTCGTGCGTTGAGTGTGAGTAGATTTACCTTTTCCTTTGTTTCCAATTCAGCTTCAGCAGCCCTCATCTTAGACAATGAGTCATTGCCACCATTCCTGAGTCGGTAAAGGATTACCAACATAAACTGTTAATAGAAAATCACAGCAATCGACAATATGTAAAAGCCCAAGTCCACACTTTTAAAATGCTGAAGCTTTAGCTCACCTGTGATCTTCATCTCTTGTGTTTTCCATCTGCAGGAATTAATATAGAATCATCATGCACAGCTCCAATTAATTCAGATAAAACGTAATAGAACAATCAGCTCATTCAAAGTAAACAAGTCCAACAATGCATTAATGGTAAAAAGATATCAGATGTTAAAAAAATGAGAAGATATGGTCGGATATTTCCAACTTCGCCAAACCGAAAATAATGACAGAATTAAAATTCAAAAATAGAATGATCAGGTGAAGAGAGTGGATATCACCAGACACCTCAGCACGTCGTCTTTCTTCAGCCGATGGAGACCTTGATCTCCGCTGACCCCTGCGATTAAGATCAGAAGACGAGGATGTATGTCTATGTCTTGACCTAGAAGCATTTCCAACTGAATCCCTATTTTCAGATGGCACTGTTACCGCGATTAGGGTTTTCGCGAAAATAGTATTGGTTGTACTATTACTGGGCTTAATCCCGATTATGCTATGGGTGAATTCTGGCCGTGATATGGGGGATTTTTNTAATCGTTATTTAGGTAAAAAACTAATATGTCATTTTATGTTTAATAATGAAAACAAATAAATTATATATAATTGTAAAATAGAGGATAATAAAGTAATCTCCAAAATCACGATGTAGATATAACTGGTTTTAGCAACGATAATTAAATCGTGATTTTTTAATGATAATAACATCACAATTATCTTTTTGTTTTCTGCGCTTTAATAAAATTACGATCTGACGATCTCACCATACCACGCTGCTATTCTTATCGGGATACCAAACAAACTCACTATCTCGAAGGATGAATTTGATGAGCTGTTTGAGGAGTTTAAAATATACATAAAGAATAACAAGGTTACTATAGATGGTATTTTAGCTTATTTAAGAGACATTGTTAAGAATGAAATTGAAAGACCATCACCAAATAGGGGTTTATGTGAATTGGGTATTCGATTTGATCACTATTTTTCTGATTCAATTGATACGGATCAGTTAAATGATGATTCAAAACCGATCTAAAATAGTGAATTGATTTCATGATCTATTTACGTATACCTTATGTTTTATTTTGGAATTTAAGTTGATTAACAAAAATTTTCATTTATAAATTAATTTTTTTAGTTGTATAATAAGCAATGTTTTCATACCGAATAGTATACCGTCCTTTACGTTAAATTTCGCTCTGTATATTAGAGTCAAAACATCCAATATTAGAGTGGATTTCCAAGTTTTTTGGGAAATGACCACAAAAACTAATTAAATATTAATTTTTTTAAAAAAATAATATAAAATTTGACACCGCTCATACCGATCAGGACTTGTACTTGATTTCGGACCGGTATGAAAACATTGATAATAAGACTTTACAAACTTTAAGTTTTTATAAATTGAAACTTGTAAACATTCAAACTTGATTAGAATAAAAACAAGTAAATAATAAATGATTTATTCATATAAACTCCATTAAATCTATAAAAATCACATCGAATTTATTTAGATAAACTTGTTATTCATTTCTATCGAGATGATGTATTTACTTAAAATAATACTTTACTTTAAATTGATGAATTATTATTTGATGGAAGTTAGTGAACAATTCAAGAGAGTGAAAATAAATTGTTAGATAAAAAAATATCATATCAATGTTTTTTAAAACGATATCCAATCCGATTAAGTATTTACAGTTATAAACTTTAACATTATAAATTTTTGTAAGTTCAGTTTACACTTTTTTGAGAATTTGTTTGCTCTTGAATCTTGATATATGTAATTATGATTCTTTGATCTTAATGTCATTCTGTCCAATTTGATGGACATTGCATTGAGCTTTTAATTGTTTATTTTCTATTGGCATGGATTGAGAGAATGTTCATGTAGATCAATGTTTTAAATACCGGTACCGATCGGTATACCGGGCAAACTCATTTGATCGATATATCAGATATGTTTCGGGTATATCGGATATGTACCGGATCCGTACTGAAATATTAAAATAAATTAAATTATAAAATATTAATATTTTATTTTTTTAATATAAAATCCAACACAATCAGCAAAAAACCTTATCCGACTCAAAAAATACCCGTATCGGCCGGTATTTTACCAAAATATCGACCAAAACCGGTACGCCAAAAATTTCCGGTATACCGCAAATTTAAAACAATGATGTAGATCCATCTTGGTACACTTTAATGTTCTTTCATTTTTTTGTTTGCTTTTTGTAATAATCGAGTCAGAGCTTTATCTATTTTGTTTCTTAAGTAGATACAATTTACTGCTAGAGTAATATACCGATCTATTTTTTCGCATAATCCCAATGTGTTTTTCCACCATAATTTGTTTTTCTCTAAACTGAGATGGCGAGCCTGAAATCTAACATCAAGCTCTTATACCATATACAAAAAAATCCAATAAGGTGGGAATTCTCAACCGGTTCAAATGGTTGTTGAACCCTTGTATACATATAAAACCATTGTTAATCTCACAATGATCAATTGATCCATTTGTTCAATCGACCAGTTAATGATCTAATAGCTATAAACAAACGAACTGAGCTAGGTCGAAAAATCTTATTTTTATTACAGAATTGAAAATGAAGACATACCTAGGAGAAAAATTGTACTAATACAGATTCCCTGAAAATTGCTTTTGCTCAATCATCCTCCGCTTGATCGCTCAGATCACTTAGAGCTTCTTCCTTCCTGCAACATCCGCTTATTCCAAATATTCTTACCATGAAAATGTAGTAGCCAATGTAACTGAACACCAAAAACTCTCCTGTTTTGATATTGTGATCATTGATAAACTCTGGCCATCCTTTTGTTAAGAAAAAACGATCTCCGATTTGTTCGACATCTGCATACCACATTGTTTTGTTACTAGATGTATCTTTTAGTATCACTTTCTCCTTGATTACACTCTTGTAATTGTTGATGAACTCTTGAGGTATGTGCTGTTTTGTGAAAACATGGATAAGAATGGTTATATTCACTGAATCTGTATAGTATCCTAAAAGATCAAACTAGATGGACTCGAACTCAGCTTAGGCATATACGGATACATGTAATTTTGACCCACAAAGACTTCATCTAGATCTAGATTTAACTCCAATTGGGCATTGATACAATAAAGGAAAGGAATATCCAAAAGGCCAACAAATAGAGCTATGGGAATACGCACCAATCGTTGAGAGCTTAATTGAGGAATAAATACTTTGAAAAACTCTGCTCTTGCATCACCTCTATCTGCAATCTTACTATCCGCATTTGCCGTTTCTGTATAGAAAAATCACTCAAGGCCGCATAATTCACAATTCAATTGAAACATGGAGAAGAGATACCTGGATTAAAATTGGTTTTGGAATTGTACTTTCGTCTTTTAGCCTTGGCGATCTCAAGCTTTTCCTTCATTGCAGCTCTCCTTCTCTTACAGTAAGCTCTTTGTTGTGCAAGACGTGCCTCTCTTTTATCCATC
>RWGZ01001663.1:33820-46396 GCA_009725065.1 Utricularia reniformis | reverse complement strand
TGAATCGGAAAACTGAGAATGTCGCTAAACTGTTCGATGAATTTCTTCAAAGTGTTCTTGAAGAAGGTAAAGAGAAGATAATCCATGAAGAAGAAGATGAAGGAGCATCTAATTTTGTAGATATATTGATCCAGTTTCAGAGGAAAAACGCAGATAATATCTCGGTTGAAGATGAAACTATCAAAGCTATAATTATGGTATGTAAGTTCTTTGGAATCTATATTTTTTTAAAAATAAGTTTTTATTCAATGTTTTCATACCGGTCCGGAAATACGTATCGGTCCGAATTTGTATGAGCGGTACGATCGGTATACCAACCGGTATACTGGTCGGTACCAAATTTTATTTTATTTTATATTTAAAAAAATAATATTTAATTAGTTTTTTAGGATCAGACCCGAAAAACCCGGAAATCGACCCTAATCCCGGTACCGGGCGGTATGAAAAAAAATACCGGTACCGAGCGAAATTTGACGTATCCGGCAGTATACCGTCCGGTATGAAAACACAGCTTTTATTTATCGTAAATTAATAATACAACTTTGAAACAAAAAACTTTTTTTCCAATTAAATTTAAAAGTTTTTCAAATTTTGAAACTCTTTAGTGTAATATGAACAATTGTCTAAAATTGCAAATGTGATGTAAGTTGAATTGGATTATAATATAATTGTGAATAGTTATAAAAGATTTGTTTAAGTGTTTTTCGATTTAATATCATTTTCTTATATGTTATATCCAATTACACTACCTACATTAAATTCTGAAAAGAACTAGTATTTGATATTTGACATGATATTTGAGCTGGTCTTTACCTGTTTAGACAAAAGAACTCGATAGAAAAGTGGAATGGACTTATGCGATAAAAATAAATCGACATATGATTCGAGCACTGTTGAATATATTTAAGCAAGCTTGAACCGAACCCAAGCTCGTACGACTTAAGGAGAGTGTTTAATATTGTCTCATATCGATTGTGGAACTAGAATAATTCTAGTTTATAAGATGTATGATATTATGTGTAATTGATTGACATTTCTTTTCAATATGATTCACTTCTCATACCGATTGGATTTCATGTCTTGTAGGATGTGTTTGCAGCAGGAACAGATACAACATCAACAGCTCTAGAGTGGGTTATGGCTGAGTTACTAAATAATCCAAAAACCCTAAAAAAACTACAAAATGAGGTAAGAACTGTCGCCCGAGACACCGATACGGTAACATCGGAGCATTTAGAAAGAATGTTATACTTAAAAGCAGTGATCAAAGAAACACTAAGACTTCATCCACCTCTTCCTTTATTACTCCCAAGGGAATCCACACAAGAAACCAAAGTTTTGGGGTACGATATTCCATCTCAAACGCGAGTAATCATAAACGTATGGGCGATCGGGAGAGATCCCGAGATATGGGAAAATGCTGAGGAGTTCATACCCGAAAGGTTTGAGGGAAAAAATATCGACTTTAAAGGGGTTCATTTCGAGTTGATCCCGTTTGGTGCTGGCCGGAGAGGGTGCCCCGCTATTGCGTATGCTGAGTCGATGATCGAGATTGCGTTGGCGAAGTTGATGCATAAATTTGATTTTGCATTGCCTGATGGGAATTTGGATATGAGTGAAGTTAATGGGATTGTTGTGCATAAGAAACTTCCTCTTGTTGTTGATGTCATCCCATATTCGGGTTGACATCGGGATCATATGAACGAATTACGGGTTGTTTAGTATATTGATAATAAAATAATAGTCTAATTATCGTATCGCTACTTTGATTGTATAATAACATTGATTAAGTAAAAAATGATATAAACATTGCAATTTTTAATGCACATACAATACAAACATACGTGTGATGTAAATACTATGTAATGAAAAACGATTCAATAGAGTAGACAAATCATTAAAAATGTTAATAGTTCTGTAAACATATTTTTATAAAATTGTTAATTATTCATGATATTTTTATTGTTAATTTTTTTAATATTGATGGTTATTATAGGATATAATCTCTAAAAACAATGTAACAATATTTCAATTAAATATTTAAATTTTTTAAACATTTATTCACATTAAAATTATGATTGGAGAATTAAATATTTTAAATTAAATTAATTTTTTTAAATGAACTATAATTTGTCATTTTTAAAAAATATCTAAAAATTAAATTGATATTATACAATAATTAATTACTTTTACAAAATGATTGTTGGTGTTATAAATTATATCAAATTATGTATGTATCACCTAAATCAAATATACAAATATGTAATTAATACTGAATTGAGGTGACTAACTAAAATTAGAGGTGTTTATTTGATAAATATCGAACCGAATATCAATTATCGAATAAATAATAAATTAGCTACCGAATACAAACTTAATTTTGTCAGTTCGATTCGGTAAATACCGAATTGTTTTTGTTCGGTTTGAAATAAAAATTAATCATAATAATATATTTATATATATAATTAAATACAAAATATTAGTTTTAAATTAAATAAAAGGTTTAATTCAGTATTCGATAGATTAATCTATCGAATACTGAATTTTTTTACCGAGCCGAAACCGAACACCGAAATGACCAAATTTTAAAAACCGATTTCATAATTCAGTATCGATTCGATAAAAAAATTCAGTGTGCGGTTCGATATTTGGTTTCTATCGAATAATGAACACCCTTAGATAAAATAGTGTTTTGCATGTTAATACATCATTTTCACATCGTCTTAATGAATTATTAAATAATAATATATTGAATATTTCGTATTAAAAATGTTAATGAAAAAAGAAAATCATAAAATTCATAAATTAAAAGAAAATCGTAAAATTCATAAATTTTCCATATAAAATGTTTTAGTAAATTTATAATCAGGTGGTGGGTCTTATTACGATATTTGTTGATTATGGATGTTATAAGAAGATTCTGGCCCAAATAAACTGGGCCTGCCTGTTAGTTTTAACTTTTACGGTTTTATTCCGAACATAAATTATCTAATATAAACAGAATAGTAATTTACAGAAATAGCCTTCAAGAAATATCTGAAACTGAAAACTTGGTCATCTGAATTCTGCAGCAGCAATAAATGGGGAAAAATATAAGGTAGCAACTTAGAATAAATTTATTTCACTAATGTCATAACTTTTTATGTTATTATTTTCTTAATACTTATAATGCTATAGTACTCTTTTAATGCTTACTGTAATCTATTTTTGGAATTCGCAGAGTTTAAAATAATTGGAATCGGAGTCGGCTCTCTTCTTTCACTTCTTTTCTTACTCTACTTCGAACCCATTTGTTTCTTTTCCCTAAGTTTCTCCCGAGAACAACCGCCGCCCGTTTTGCCGTTAGTTTCACCGGTTCCGTCACCGCACTCACCGTCGTCTGTCTCTTCTTCGCGGCGGATAACTTTTTTTACTCCACCGTCGCTCTACATTGGGAAATATCTCAACGTATAGTTTCTTCTATTCCCGACTGGTATACCGTTAAACACGCTCCGGACCTCGGTTGTGGACGCGGCATTCTTTATGCATTTAACTAATTATGCATTTAATTATGCATTTACTTTATATACTTTCATTATAAAAGAAAGAACAATAAAAAATAAAAATATTTACGTAAAAAAAAATAATCAGAGATAAATTAATAATATTATTAAAACACTTTTAATTTTTTAATAGCGACAAATGAAACCCCAGCGTTGACCGATTAGTCATTAGGGTTTCTTGTTCAACTCTCGGAAGTCTAAATTACCCTCAATACTTCTTCAAACCTCCAAATAACCATTGTTAAATACGGTATGGGCCTATCCAATATACAACATAGCCCATGGGCTCATTATCTTTTAAAAATACATTTATTGAAATAATTTGAAAAATATACTTATAAATTCTATATAATCATGTCATTATTAATTCATAAATATTTTTAATATATAATCAATTAGGAATGTGCATGAAAACTTGTTTATCATAATATCCGAACCCATGTTTTGGGTTAATATGTTTGATCGAGACATTTGATCACTAATGATGAAATACAAATATCCAGTAGATTGATTTTGGATGGTAAGCAATGAGATGCAAACTATATATTATATAATTATTGCAATTTTGAAATTGTATATAGTAAAAATAAATTGCATTAGACACTAGACATTATGCACGGGGAATCTAGGAATAGTTGACTAAATTTAATTGGCTAATGTGTTAATTAATATAACACTAAAATTCATTATCTTTCATTAAAATATCTAATTATTTAACTATATTTATAATATATTCATTTTCACCTCTAGTAGTTTGCGTAATACATAATAAAACAGTAAATTAATTATAGTGACTTAACTCTACAATATATAGGGCTATTATATTATATTTAAATAATTTAAAATAAATTTTATGTATTTGACAAATACAAGTCTAACTCTAAATCATGGTTTTAAAACCGGTTAGCCGATAGTAAATACCTTCTACATGTTGAATGAATTTGATAGAAAAATTAATAAAAAAAAGAATATATATTTCAAAATATATTTCTTTACAAAAAAATTCTAAATAAATTCTTAAAAAGTGTAATTATATTAAAAAAAACTTAATACAAACAAAAGTTTACACTTGATTTTTGGAATTCAAAAACTACTGTTTTAGAGATGAAAAGTTCGAATTCAACGATTAAATAACAATATGAAATAAAATAAGAAAAATTCATCCAACGATTTTCATAATTATGTCTTTATCAATAAAGGCAGGGGTAGAGTCAAAGTTAAAAAAATTATTTTTTATTTAAATTTTAACCCTAATTGTCAATGCAAATCGGTTTTTGAGTGAAAACCTGATTCGACCGGGTTTTTAGGAGAGCAACACTGATTTCTAAAATAACATGCGAACCGGTTTGAGTCGGACCGGGAGGGCGAGCGATTCTCGATCGAACAGGTGCAATGTTCAACCCATTTTTTAAAACCATGCTCTAAATCCATATTATTTAACGAGGATTTTCTTTTTAATTTTAAGCTTGTATTTTTTTTGTTCATCTTAGCATTATGTTTTTGTACGTAATCATTTTCTTCTTCTCAATACTTCTCTTGTTCGTCTTCCGAAACCGTCGTCATGATCAATCACGGCCAAATAAGCTACCACCNGCCTGAATCGGAAAACTGAGAATGTCGCTAAACTGTTCGATGAATTTCTTCAAAGTGTTCTTGAAGAAGGTAAAGAGAAGATAATCCATGAAGAAGAAGATGAAGGAGCATCTAATTTTGTAGATATATTGATCCAGTTTCAGAGGAAAAACGCAGATAATATCTCGGTTGAAGATGAAACTATCAAAGCTATAATTATGGTATGTAAGTTCTTTGGAATCTATATTTTTTTAAAAATAAGTTTTTATTCAATGTTTTCATACCGGTCCGGAAATACGTATCGGTCCGAATTTGTATGAGCGGTACGATCGGTATACCAACCGGTATACTGGTCGGTACCAAATTTTATTTTATTTTATATTTAAAAAAATAATATTTAATTAGTTTTTTAGGATCAGACCCGAAAAACCCGGAAATCGACCCTAATCCCGGTACCGGGCGGTATGAAAAAAAATACCGGTACCGAGCGAAATTTGACGTATCCGGCAGTATACCGTCCGGTATGAAAACACAGCTTTTATTTATCGTAAATTAATAATACAACTTTGAAACAAAAAACTTTTTTTCCAATTAAATTTAAAAGTTTTTCAAATTTTGAAACTCTTTAGTGTAATATGAACAATTGTCTAAAATTGCAAATGTGATGTAAGTTGAATTGGATTATAATATAATTGTGAATAGTTATAAAAGATTTGTTTAAGTGTTTTTCGATTTAATATCATTTTCTTATATGTTATATCCAATTACACTACCTACATTAAATTCTGAAAAGAACTAGTATTTGATATTTGACATGATATTTGAGCTGGTCTTTACCTGTTTAGACAAAAGAACTCGATAGAAAAGTGGAATGGACTTATGCGATAAAAATAAATCGACATATGATTCGAGCACTGTTGAATATATTTAAGCAAGCTTGAACCGAACCCAAGCTCGTACGACTTAAGGAGAGTGTTTAATATTGTCTCATATCGATTGTGGAACTAGAATAATTCTAGTTTATAAGATGTATGATATTATGTGTAATTGATTGACATTTCTTTTCAATATGATTCACTTCTCATACCGATTGGATTTCATGTCTTGTAGGATGTGTTTGCAGCAGGAACAGATACAACATCAACAGCTCTAGAGTGGGTTATGGCTGAGTTACTAAATAATCCAAAAACCCTAAAAAAACTACAAAATGAGGTAAGAACTGTCGCCCGAGACACCGATACGGTAACATCGGAGCATTTAGAAAGAATGTTATACTTAAAAGCAGTGATCAAAGAAACACTAAGACTTCATCCACCTCTTCCTTTATTACTCCCAAGGGAATCCACACAAGAAACCAAAGTTTTGGGGTACGATATTCCATCTCAAACGCGAGTAATCATAAACGTATGGGCGATCGGGAGAGATCCCGAGATATGGGAAAATGCTGAGGAGTTCATACCCGAAAGGTTTGAGGGAAAAAATATCGACTTTAAAGGGGTTCATTTCGAGTTGATCCCATTTGGTGCTGGCCGGAGAGGGTGCCCCGCTATTGCATATGCTGAGTCGATGATCGAGATTGCGTTGGCAAAGTTGATGCATAAATTTGATTTCGCATTGCCTGAAGGGAATTTGGATATGAGTGAAATTAATGGGATTGTTGTGCATAAGAAACTTCCTCTTGTTGTTGATGTCATCCCATATTCGGGTTGACATCGGGATCATATGAACGAATTACGGGTTGTTTAGTATATTGATAATAAAATAATAGTCTAATTATCGTATCGCTACTTTGATTGTTAATCTCATTGTATAATAACATTGATTAAGTAAAAAAATGATATAAACATTGCAATTATTAATGCACATACAATACAAACATAGGTGCGATGTTAATACTATGTAATGAAAAACGATTCAATAGAGTAGACAAATCATTAAAAATGTTAATAGTTCTGTAAACATATTTTTATAAAATTGTTAATTATTCATGATATTTTTTATTGTTAATTTTTAATATTATTATAGGATATAATCTCTAAAAACAATGTAACAACATTTCAATTAAATATTTAAATGTTTTAATCATTTATTCACATTAAAATTATGATTGGAGAATTAAATATTTTAAATTAAATTAATTTTTTTAAATGAACTATAATTTGTCATTTTTAAAAAATATCTAAAAATTAAATTGATATTATACAATAATTAATTACTTTTACAAAATGATTGTTGGTGTTGTAAATTATATCAAATTATGTATATATCACCTAAATTAAAATATACAAATATTATATATTATACGTAGATAAGTATGTAATTAATATTGAAGTGATGTGACTAACTAAAATTAGAGGTGTTCATTTGATAAATATCGAACCGAATTTCAATTATTGAGTAAATAAATAAATTAGCTACTGAATTATTTCGGTTCGGTTTCGGTATATACCGAATTTTCTAAAATTAAATCAAATAAAATAAAAAACTAATCATAATAATATATTTAATTATATAATTAAATACAAAATATTAATTTTAAATTAAATAAAAGGTCTAATTCGGTATTCTGTAAATTCCCGAATACCAATTTTTTTTACCGAGCCGAAACCGAACACCGAAATGGTCGAAATTTAAAAACCAATTTCATAATTCGGTATCGGTTTGATAAAAAAATTCAGTATGCGATTCGGTATTTGGTTTCTATCAAATAATAAACACCCTTAGATAAAATAATAATATTGGTGGTGGGTCTTATTACGTATATTATTTTGCATATTAATAGTGTTTTGCATATTAATACATCATTTTCACATCATCTTCATGAATTATTAAATAATAATATATTGAATATTTCGTATTAAAAATGTAAATGAAAAAAAGAAATTCATAAAATTCATAAATTTTCCATATAAAATGTTTTAGTAAATTTATAACATGTGGTGGGTCTTATTACGATATTTGTTGAATATGGATGTTATAAGAAGATTCTGGCCCAAATAAACTGGGCCTGCCTGTTAGTTTTAACTTTTACGGTTTTATTCCGAACATAAATTATCTAATATAAACAGAATAGTAATTTACAGAATGGCCTTCAAGAAATACCTGAAACTGAAAACTAGGTCATCTGAATTCTGCAGCAGCAATAAATGGGAAAAAATATAATATACCATTTCATAATAAATTTATTTCATTAATATCATAACTTTATATGTTCTTCCATCTTTAATACTGACACTATGATCTGTGCTTATAGTCCTTACTCTTTTAATGCTCACTCTGATCTGTTTTTGAAATTCGCAGAGTTTAAAATAATCGAAATCAGAATCGGCTCTCTCTTCTTTCACTTCCTTTCTTACTCTACTTCGAACAAATTTGCTTCTTTTCCCTAAGTTTCTCCCGAGAACAACCGTCGCCCGTTTTGCCGCTACTTTCACCGGTTCTGTCACCACGCTCACCGTCGTCTGTCTCTTCTTCGCGGCGGATAACTTTTTTTACTCCACCGTCGCTCTACATTGGGAAATATCTCAACGTATAGTTTCTTCTATTCCCGACTGATATACCATTAAACACGCTCCGGACCTCGGTTGTGGACGCGGCATTCTCTATGCATTTAACTAATTATACATTTAATTATGTATTTACTTTATGTATTTTCATTATAAAAGAATGAACAACAAAAAGTAAAAATATGACTATAATAAAGTAAATTCAGTGTTATTTACGTAAAGAAAAAATAGTCAAAGATAAATTAATAATATTATTAAAAACATTTTTAATTTTTTAACGGCGACAAATTGAACCCAGCCTTGAACCCATTAGTCATTAGGGTTTCTTGTTGGACTCTCGGAAGTCTAAATTACCCTCAATACTTCTTCAAACCTCCAAATAACCATTGTTAAATACGGTATGGGCCTATCCAATGTATAACATAGCCCATGGGCTCATTTTCTTTTAAAAATACATTTATTGAAATAAATTGAAAATTATACATATAAATTCTATATAATCATCTTATTATTAATTCATAAATATTTTTAATATATAATCAATTAGGAATGTGCATGAAAACTCGTTTATCATAATATCCGAACCCATGTTTTGGGTTAATATGTTTGATCGAGACATTTGATCACTAATGATGAAATACAAATATCCAGTAGATTGATTTTGAATAGTAAGCAATGAGATGCAAACTATATATTATATAATTATNTTTGTTAAAACAAACCCTAAGATTTTATTATATATAGCATAATTAATACTCAAACTTTTCAATTTTGACTAATGAGATTCTCGGACACATCAAATTTCCTGGATCAAATTTGCATTTTGGGGACTAAATATATTGTACCAAATTTTTCAAAACTGTAAAAAATTGGGAACTAAATAAACTATTTTCTATTTATAAAGATATATTCTGACTTTTTTAATGGAAACTTAATTTTTATCTTTAACTACTTGTAAAGTTTGATATATTAAAAATACCAAGTAAACGTTCTTACATATTTGTTTTCTATGTTTTATGTATGGATTTGCTCTATTCGTTAAAGATATCACGATTATGACTTTACTCGTCTTGTTGCAGGATGTTTTTGCAGCAGGAACAGACACAACATCAACAGCTCTAGAATGGGCAATGGCTGAGCTATTAAAGAATCCAAAAACCCTAAAAACTCTACAAAACGAGGTAAGAACCGTCGCCGGAGATATCGATTCTTTAACGACGGAGCACTTGAAAAGAATGCCATATTTAAAAGCCGTGATAAAAGAAACACTAAGACTTCATCCACCTCTTCCTTTATTACTCCCAAGAGAATCTACACAAAAAACCAAAGTTTTGGGATACGATATTCCATCTCAAACGAGAGTAATCATAAACGCTTGGGCGATCGGGAGAGATCCCGAGTTATGGGAAAATGGAGAGGAGTTTATACCGGAGAGGCTTGAAGAAAAGAATATCGACTACAAAGGGGTTCATTTCGAGTTGATCCCGTTTGGTGCTGGCCGAAGAGGGTGTCCCGGTATAGCGTTTGCTGAGTCGATGATCGAGGTTACGTTGGCGAAGTTGGTGCATAAATTTGATTTTGCATTGCCTGAAGGGAATTTGGATATGAGTGAAGTTAATGGGATTGCTGTGCATAAGAGACTTCCTCTTGTTGTTAATGTCATCCCATATACGGGTTGACGTCGTGATTTGTGAACGATTTCGAGTGTGTTTGAAATAGTATTGAATGTATATAGTTAATTTTTCTTTTGTATAAACTTTTGTTCCAAAAAATAATGATAATATATTTCAATATTTCATTTAAATCTTCCTCTAAACTAAAGAAATATAGTATATATACCAAAAATATAAATGTACTCTTACTCATCCTTGTGATACACACAAAAAGAGACAAAAATAATTATCTAGTGAAATTTCAAGTAAATTAATGGGATGGTTACTTAAACTCATAAATAGATTTCTTAAGTTTACAAAATATATTTTCATCAATACATGATGATAACTATTCTGATTGTTTCATATAAATAATTTCTTCGTTGTCTCAATTGAGAACAATTATTTTATTTGATGTATGTCTAGATCAAAATGCGCATTAAATGGCATAATTATACTAAAACAATCCTTACACGACATCACTCACAAAGTCTTCTTATCAAAAATATATTAAACCTAAGTAAATCATTTTACGACAAGACATACCTTATACCTTTCTACATTCTCCGGTGAATCTCTTTTATACATAATTGATAATATTCAAAATTTTGGTGAATAATTATGACATAACTATTAAGTTATGGAGATTGATTTTGGCAAAACTTACAAACTATGATGATCATTTTTGTAATCTTAATATTTTGATAATCACAATTATCACAGTTATAAAACTTTAGAAATTAAAATTTCATAAAACTATTGAGATCAAATTTGTGTGCCCCTCAATAAAATTAAACATTACTATGATTAGATAAATAAACAAATGCAATATTTGAAAATATATTATTTTAGTTATTTGAACTATGAGTTAAGGGTTTAGTTGATTATTTTAGTTATTTGACATATTTATGAGTAATTAATTGATTATTTTCATATACAGTACATTAATGTTTAATAAATTAATTTATAGATAAGGTTGTAACTGGTATATCGACGATATACCGGTGTATCAGTTAAGACCGATACAAAATCGGAATTCAAATATTGGTATTACTAACTTTTGTTGAATATGGATCTTATAAGAAGATTCGGGCCCAATAAACTGGACCGGTCTGTTAGAGGTTTTATTCCGGATTTGAGTTATTTAATTTAAAAAGAATAATCATTTACAGAAATGGCCTTCAATTTCAAAGGCCGCGTAGCTATCTGAAACTGAAAGCTTGGTCATCCAATCTCCGCTCGACGTTGTCAAGAGTCAGTCTGTTGTCTTTTTTACTTCTACTTCTCCTTAAATTTTCTTGCATTCAATCAAAATCATTGCTTCAATCTTCAACAGCAACTGCGGAAACGGCCTGTGTATCAAAATCTGTATCAATGGCGACAAATGGATGCCTAATATCCGCGCCGTCGCCGTTTACCACAGCAAAAGCTCTTTACCCACAGACGTATGTCTCGCTTCCAGAAAAACCCGTCAAATTGCAACTCTCTTCTTCGCAATTTCTCCCTTCTGTGTTTCTTCTCAAGAAGCGAAAACTCATCCCTATAGTTGGGGCTCAGCGAGAGGATGCCAACCCAGTTCTTCTCGAAAATCAGGGTTACGAAGGGAGTTTCAATTGGGGCGAATCGGAAAATGAGGTTGACGGACAAGATTCAGGGAATGCTGATAAGTACGTTGAACTTGAACCATCGGAGGATTTGAAAATCTATGTTGGAAATTTGCCGTTTGATGTAGATAGCGAGAGTTTGGCTAAGCTTTTTGAGAAGGCTGGTGTTGTGGAGATTTCTGAGGTATATATGATTACTAAATCTCCCTGAATTTCAAGATCATTACAGAGATTTTACTTGAGAAATTGTCTTTACTTTGCAGGTTATCTACAATAGAGAAACTGATCAGAGCAGGGGATTTGGTTTTGTTACAATGAGTACAATTGAAGAAGTTGATAAGGCTGTTCAAATGTTCCACAAATATGTGAGTTTTACACTGTTACTGCTAAAATGCTCTACAAATTTGTCTCTGTTTTGTGCAAAATTACTTTGCAATTGATGTTTTCTTTCATACAAGGCTATATTAGATCATTAAGATTTGAATATTTTGTCAAATTCTTACTGTGAATATCGAAATACGAATCGATTTCGTTAGCGTAAATACTTCGATCATATTGTTTCATTTGTTCGGATATGTATCGGTTGATATCGCTCAAAATACTTGTTGTTTTAGCATAAAGATTACATTTTTATTGTATGTATCTCTGCAATGTTGTCATTCTCTTTGAAACAGGATTTGAGTGGCAGATATTTAACAGT
>RWGZ01001663.1:0-32653 GCA_009725065.1 Utricularia reniformis | reverse complement strand
AGACAGTGAAGGCTTTGCTTAACAACTTCTGAGTTCTGAGGTGGAATAATTGATTCTTCCTCGGAAACAGCAGAAATAGCCGTTTGTATTTTTAATACAAAGTCTGGGATCAATGAATAATACAATCAATGAAACCAGCACCGCAAAGTTTGAGTTCCAGGTACCATCGTATTGATTATTATCCATTATATCCCTGTTGATGCGCAGTTTGAGTTACACTGTTAGAGTACATATTTGCCAGATTGTAGTGACCGAATCTCAAGCAAACGACTTTATATAAAAATATGTCTTTTACTTTAAAAAATTAAAATAAACATGATTCCCTACCTCCCTGAAAATAGTCGTACGTCTTTGTCTGCTATTAACAAAATCGTTCTAATTTGTCTCTGGTATGTATTGTACTATACATTTTTTAAAGAAGGAAAGTGTTGCTTGTGACATTGGAAAAATCATTTTTTTGTATTTTGGATATTTCTTTCTTTTATTTTACAGAAAATTCCAAAACTTCCATTCAATGGTGGAGTCATGCATTAAATATGCCAACTTTAAATTTCAGTTCATTAACAAATAACATGTATATTTGCAGATGTTTCAAGGTGGCGTGTGGCTTGACGCGCCACCGGGTGAGTGTACCCTTGTGGGGTTTGTTGTTATCTTAATGCAGCTGCTGGAAACGGAACATGCAGTGGACAGGCCCAAATGTAATGCTGAGGCTCCATGCTAGACAAAACAAAGAAGTGGCCAAACCTCTATTCTCTCTCTGCAGGGTGTCAGGTCAAGCTCTGCAATTGCAGCAGAGCTTACATTCATTAAAACTATAGGGCCTGGCTCATTAGAAAAATACAAGTTGGAGGTTACGTCTCGAAATTTGCATTTCCCATTTGAATATGTTTGGCTCTTTGATTACGGTCTTCAAACGGAGAAAAGCATACTATTTTGCTGTATCTGTGAATATGACATTGTGCCATTGTACATCCCCTAGGCATTAATGGCATTTACTGTCGCAACTTACCCCGTGTCGAGCTCCAAGCCCGTTGTTGCACGAGTTGTAACCTTCGATGGTGTTGATATTTATGGTGAATGTCTTCACCAAATATGGGCAATGAGTTTTTCATCTGAACAAGGCGCGCCTGTACAATATACCCTGCTTCTGTGGTTTTAATGGGTCTTAAGCTTTTTCATTTTTCAAGGTAAGCATACATTTTGAGCGTCGTTTTTTTTGTTCTATCTTTCTCTTCACTCTTATATTCTAGCTTGTAGTTAGAGTAAAGATGATATTTTTGGGGCATAGAGATTTCCTCTTCTGTCTACTTTTTACCTTGAAGGATATGCTAAGCGGGTTTTGTATCGGTTAATTTTATCTGTGACTTTTGTTTTCTGGGTGGATAGCAGCGGGCGGCGTGGCTCTGAGGATAAGAGATATTCGAATTACTCTCAGTCAGCTTCAAGTATTGGCGGATGTAATCTGTCTTGAAGTGAAATATATGTTGAATGAAGTGAAAGTGGTTCAATAATTGAAGGACCACAGGTTTTCCCTTCAACTGCAATTCATTTTTCTGGTTCACATGTGGTTTTGAAGTTTATTTATGTATTCCTTTTATTCGCTCTCATTGAAAGAAGTTTTCCCAATGTTCATGTTTGAAGTTTTCTTGCAGCATTTGTCAATGTGTTGGACATTTTTAGCTATTCAGTGTTGCTGAATCTGAAGTAATTTATTAGTTATGGATCACCGGCGCCATTCAGTTGATCTTCCGATATCGAAAACTCTTTCGTCACTTCGTAGAGTAAAATCTCTTCGTGATCCCGAGACCAACTCAATGAACAAATTGTCATCCTTAGTTGATGGTTTGAATTGGGAACCTGAAAACAGCTCTCTTGAAGAGGAAACCGATGTTTGCAGATGGAGAAGCGACGAACCATATTTTGGCTCAACAATTCGTAATCAAAAGCAAACTATCTTTGGTACAAATATGGAGCATGATGAAAAAATGAGTAGAGATTTTGGCCTTACATCTGGTACTGAATGTGATGAAGGTGGAGCTTCATGCGATGAACATGATGAAATTTTGAGTCAACTCGAGAAAGAACTTTATATCGGTTCGAAATGCAAAGATTGGGACAAGAAACTGGATGCATTGTTCGGAGATAAATCAGGTGATGTTATGAGTTGCACAGGAAGTCCCTCATTGTCAATCCGCAAACCTTCGAAACGACGATCTATGCTCGGAAGTCAAGATTTTGGTATCATGGATTCTTGTCATCAAGGTTGCGGTTTAAGCAGCTGCTGGTCAAGGAACATAAAATTTAGGGACTATGATGCTGATGAACGGCGTCTGTTATTAGGAAATTCCGGACAATTAGTGGTGTATGAGGAAAGTCCTAGGAATCTTTGCCAAAAGTTTATGCCGAAATCATTTAAAGAATTGGTGGGGCAGAATGCAATAGCAGCATCTTTGTTGAATGCAATTTCTACTCAGAAAATAACCTCCTTTTATCTCTTTTATGGTCCGAGTGGAACGGGGAAATCTTCGGTGTCGAAAATATTTGCAGCTTCTTTAAACTGTCTTTCTGATGAGGTTAACAGACCATGTAAACGTTGCCATGAGTGTAATTTGTTCTTCTCAGGAAGGAGTAGAGATGTTAAGGAAGTTGATCCAAGGAGAATGAATCAACTCGAGTACTGTAAATCGCTCATTAAAGAGATCAGTATCCCTCCGATCCAGTCAAGATACAAAGTTTATATCTTCGACGAATGCCATGTTTTTTGTCGAGAAACATGGGCGGCTCTTCTGATCTCTCTCGATGATCTCCCTCGTCATTCGGTTTTCATTATGGTTGCTCCTAGCCTTGATAAACTCCCTAATGCAGTCATAGGGAAGGCTGTAAAGTTCCATTTTTCAAAGGTTAAAGAAAGTGAAATTGCTAAAATGTTGAAGACCATTTGTGTTGTTGAAGGCTTTGAGTTTGATCAAGAAGCTTTGAACTCTATAGCGACAAAGGCGAATGGCTCGCTCCGTGATGCTGAAATGACCCTCGATCAACTGAGTCTTCTTGGAAGAAAAATCACTCTGCCTTTGGTTCATGAACTTGTAAGCAGCAACTCATTCACCATTTTGCCTTTTTGTTGTTGTTGTTTAGATTGAAAGGCTCGTATTTTTTACAGAGTGGTGTCGTTTCAGACGAAGAATTGCTCGATTTACTCCGGGTTGCCTTATCGTGTGATGCTTCGAACACCGTAAAGAAGGCTAGAGAACTAATGAGTTCTAGAATAGATCCTTTACAACTAATAGCACAGTTAGCCAATCTCATAATGGACATTCTTGCTGGAAAATGTGCAGATGGAGAACTTATTTGTGCTGCAACTCGGCTTTTCGGTACTGATCTATGTAAGTTTCTTAATGCTCTTACTCTCTTCTTACGTCGACGCCCTGTTTTTACGTATGGTTTCATTGATGCCAACAGCTGAAGGCAATGTGCAGCAACTAAGTCAAGCACTGAAAATACTCTCACAAGCTGAGAAGCAGTTAAGAGCGTCTAGGAATCAGATCACATGGCTCACTGCAGCTCTTCTCCAGCTAAGCTCCGTTGGATCTCCAAACAATGTTAGCGTTCCACGATCAAGCACGGTATCACAATATCCAGGTTAGATTCACAAGGGACTTCGAAGCTCATTGAGTTACAGATGAATCCTTTTATCTAAGTTATGCAAATGCAGATGGTGATCTACACAGATCATCTTCCACGATCGAAAGTTCGAAACACATTTTTCCATATTCAAACGAGGATTACGAAATGGGAATCGGGTTGCAAGATGATAAGGAAACTCTAGAATTTGTGTGGATGAAAGCTACGCGTTTATGCACATCCACCTCTCTCAAGAAGTTTCTCCAAAAATGGGGAAAGTTAGCCTCTATTTGCATTGCTCACGGTAACTCTTCGTTCGATATCGGGTTTCGAAAGCACATCATTTAGCTTTTTTTTCTTCAGATGCAGGAATAGCAGTAGCTGAACTTGAGTTTGATACATCAGATTACGTCTCTAAAGCTGAAAAATCATGGAAAATAATAGCTGGTGCACTACAGCAAATTCTGAGATACAATGTAGAACTCAGGATAAGCCTTGCCTCCAATAGCATCTTAAACAAGCCAAAATTCAGTTTGTTTAACTCCTCAAGAAGACATCATTTCAAATCAAAGTTCGCTTCTGAAAGTCGATCTAATTACATCGAAACACAGTCATCATGCTGCCATGGAAAAGGGCTATCGAAAGTTATCCGGGACAGCAACGGGAATGCATTGGCAATCAAAGAAGAAGCAGAAAGTGAAGCAAATCAAGATAACTTGAAATCTGTAACACTGAGTGATGAAGCAAATGTCGAGTCTGAAACGAAACACCGGTACGTATACTGAGTTCGAATATGTTCTGTTTCGGTNAGCTTTGAACTTTATAGCGACAAAGGCGAATGGCTCGCTCCGTGATGCTGAAATGACCCTCGATCAACTGAGTCTTCTTGGAAGAAAAATCACTCTGCCTTTGGTTCGTGAACTTGTAAGCAGCAACTCATTCACGATTTTGCCTTTTTGTTGTTGTTGTTGTTTAGATTGAAAGGCTCGTATTTTTTACAGAGTGGTGTCGTTTCAGATGAAGAATTGCTCGATTTACTCCGGGTTGCTTTATCGTGTGATGCTTCGAACACCGTAAAGAAGGCTAGAGAACTAATGAGTTCTAGAATAGATCCTTTACAACTCATAGCACAGTTAGCTAATCTCATAATGGACATTCTTGCTGGAAAATGTGCAGATGGAGAACTTATTTGTGCTGCAACTCGGCTTTTCGGTACTGATCTATGTAAGTTTCTTAATGCTCATACTCTCTTCTCACGTCGGCGCCCTGTTTTTACGTATGGTTTCATTGATGCCAACAGCTGAAGGCAATGTGCAGCAACTAAGTCAAGCACTGAAAATACTCTCACAAGCTGAGAAGCAGTTGAGAGCGTCTAGGAATCAGATAACGTGGCTCACTGCAGCTCTTCTCCAGCTAAGCTCCGTTGGATCTCCGAGCAACGCACGATCAAGCACGGTATCACAATATCCAGGTTAGATTCACAAGGGACTAAGAAGCTCATTGATTTACATATCAGCTCTTTTATCTTAAAAGTTAGCCAAATGCAGATGGTGATTTACACAGATCATCTTCCACAATCGAAAGTTCGAAACACATTTTTCCATATTCAAACGAGGATTACGAAATGGGAATCGGGTTGCAAGATGATAAGGAAACTCTAGAATTTGTGTGGATGAAAGCTACGCGTTTATGCACATCCACCTCTCTCAAGAAGTTTCTCCAAAAATGGGGAAAGTTAGCCTCTATTAGCATTGCTCACGGTAACTCTTCGTTCGATATCGGGTTTCGAAAGCACGTCATTTAGCTTTTTTTTCTTCAGATGCAGGAATAGCAGTAGCTGAACTTGAGTTTGATACATCTGATTACGTTTCTAAAGCTGAAAAATCATGGAAAATAATAGCTGGTGCACTACAGCAAATTCTGAGATACAATGTAGAACTCAGGATAAGCCTTGCCTCCAATAGCATCTTAAACAAGCCAAAATTCAGTTTGTTTAACTCCTCAAGAAGACATCATTTCAAATCAAAGTTCGCTTCTGAAAGTCGATCTAATTACATCGAAACACAGTCATCATGCTGCCATGGAAAAGGGCTATCGAAAGTTATCCGGGACAGCAACGGGAATGCATTGGCAATCAAAGAAGAAGCAGAAAGTGAAGCAAATCAAGATAACTTGAAATCTGTAACACTGAGTGATGAAGCAAATGTAGAGTCTGAAACGAAACACCGGTACGTATACTGAGTTCGAATATGTTCTGTTTCGGTATTTATGAACGTTATGTTTGTATTTGGTAGATTGAGAGAGTTCTTGAAGTTTAATTGCTGGAAGAACACTGCATTTCCTCTTCACAAGGTGAAGTTTTTGAGTAAAAAGTCGCATGGCAGAGTAGAATAGCAAACCATCAGTGTCCGCGTGTCCGCGTGTCCCGTATCATTATTTTTATATAATTATTGGAATTTTTATTAATAAGTTCAATATTCTCCAAATTTAGAGGTTGGGGCCGTTAGTGAATACCAATTATTAGCAGGGCGAATACATAAATATCAGTTCAGTCCTACAAGAACTCGATAATTTATATTGAGTCCCTAGGTTAATAGTTAATAGTATTTGTGACTTGATATTCCTCTTCAGGCTGCAAATCTTTAGGTTTCTTTCTCATGCGGATATGAATCCCGATCTTGAGAAACTGACCATCAATGGCTTCCTGAAGCCATTGTTCCTCGTCTTCTTCTTTCTCACTGTATCATTATTCGTCTTTTTCTCCTTCCAATCGCCTAATTTTTCTGCCCAAACTTTGCCCCAGGGTCTGAAGATCCGATCCGGGTATCGGACCTATGACGCCTACATCCAGCGGCAACTGAATAAGACCCTAAACACGAAGCTCCGTGAAGTATGGAAAACACGAGATTGGGATCGGAAGGTTAAGGTTTTCTCGCGATTCTTCGAGAGTTTGAAGCAGAGGGAACTCCTCTTTAACGAATCGAAATCACTCTGTATAGGTGCCCGGGTAGGGCAAGAAGTTGCTGCTCTGAAACGGGTAGGAGTTGAGGATTCAATCGGGATGGATCTTGCCCCATCTCCGCCGTTGGTATTGAAGGGAGACTTTCATCACCAACCGTTCAATGATATGACATTCGATTTCGAGTTCTCGAATGTGTTCGATCACGCACTTTATCCATGGAAATTTGTGGGTGAGATCGAACGTACGCTTAAGCCCGGCGGCGTATGCGTTCTTCACGTTCTGATCTCACGGCGGGCTGATAAATACTCGGCCAATGATTTGTACAGTTTGGAGGCATTGAAGGAATTGTTCAAAAGATCAGAGGTTGTTGGGGTAAGAGAAATCGATGGATTTGGTTTAGATACTGAAGTTATTTTCCGTAAATTGTAGAGATATGTTTGAGATTATTTTTCACTGATTCTTTGCATAGTATGAAAGAAAAAGCTTATAGAAAAATGAGTTCTTGCAGTTTGATTCGTATAGTTTTCGTTTTCTGTATATCATTCATTGGAAACCATCAGCAACATCCACGGGAAGAATATATTGGTGACCCATGAACAAGATGCAGGAAACATAGGTGACAATTTTGAGAAGATCTTCTCGAAATAAAATGCCTTCTAAAATTATATTGGAGTCACAACATCAATGTGGATATCACAAAAAGAAGGTACCAAGGGTCACCAACAAGAAATTAGCAAAAAGAATTAGTGAAGAAATGCTCAAACAAAAGAGGATTCAAGAAAATTGAAACTTGTTGGAGATGGAGCCAGGGACAGAAAGGGATGAAGAACTTGATATTGAGGATGCACGGATTAATGAAATTAGAAGCATGATGCGATTGACTCCTAATCATTAGCTTGGTACTATCTAATGAAATTTAGATTCATCCAAGGTTAGTGGAGAGACAAGGGTTTTGTTTTGAGTGATATATGAAGATTTTGAGTATTAATATTCGAGGTTTGACACGTATTGAGAAACGACATATGTTCCGTAATTTAATAGCAAAGGAAAGAATTGAATTCTTGATGATCCAAGAGACTAAGGTTGTGTTCTGCACAAATTATGAAAACAGATTATGCATTATAGAATGCATAATCTGTTTTTTGAAACAGAACAATATCCATTTTAAATTCTAATTATGAATTATAATCATAATGCATTCTGGTTTTTTAATTATAATGCATAATCAAGTTCAGACTTGATTCTGAAAATGCATTATGCATTCTACTCATTATTTTTTACGAGAAAATTATGACATTGGCCCCCAATGTTTAAGATAATATAAAAGCGATGTCCCCAAAGTTTGTAATTTGTATGAGAACCCCTTGAAGTTTCAAAACCGTTTAAAAATGACTCTCGAGTAAATGGTAGTGGTTTTTCGTATAAGTGGTTTTGATAATTTATGCATTATTTTTAAAATTTTCAAAGTTTAGAAACATTGTCATTTCATTTTTTTTCAAGGTTAATTTATCAATATAAACTATTGAGACGTTTAAAAAATTAACGAGTATTATNAACTGTTGGAACTAGTTTTTCCAAACTTCCTAAATTTTGAAAACTAATTTATCAAAATGAATCTAGAAGGAATATATTTTCCATAAATAAGAAACTATTTAGATTGAATTTATCAAATCACATAAACTATTGGATTGTAGATGGCATCCGGTTATTATTCTTCCAACTTTATATATAACATTATTGTCATTCTCTAATTTAATTTATCAAGTAAACACACTCAATGGATTCTATATCTATAATCTCATTATAAAAATGCATTATAAAGAACATGGTCTTAACCTAAAATATTGCAAACAGTGTGGACATGTGTTTGGATAATTGCTAATAATAAGATCCATATTACATTATTATTACAGTTTGTGATCTACACTCCATTATTTTCTTTTCATTGAGTGTGCATATTTTATTTAATTAATGAAATTTTATTTCGAAATATCATTCTTTTATCGTTAATCTTAGTTTAACTAATTCAATTAAACAACCGAAATGATGCCAAGGAAAAAATGACCATTTTCCCACAAATAACAAAGGAGAAAAATTGAGAATTTCAAAGAGATTGAAATATTATTTGAATGATGATTGGTCAAAGATTTGGGATATTAAGTATTTTGATATCCTATTAGTTAAACTAAGATTAACTAATAGTGCAACCTATTATATCACATCGGCGCTTCCAACCATCACTATCCTACCGTGAAGTTCTAGTCGGTGGTCAACAAGAGGGGAGCAAGTCAGTAGAACAAAAAGTAACAGAAGACACCTTAAAGGTTGGTAGTGAAGGTAGCCAAATAGGCAATCAGTTCAAGTCTGTAGATACCGGGAAGTTAAAGGATATTGAAAATGAACCACGCATCATGCCTATCGTAGAGATGACAATGGGCATACCAATAGAATTATCATCAATGAATTATAATGGGTCCAACACAATAATTCATTACCTATTATCAATAAAGAAGAAGAAGAAGAAGAAGAGTGCATAGATATCGATAAACAATGTTTAGATGTAAGTTGGTTGGAGAATAGTATAGTGGCTGAATTGAAGGATGGAGTAACCAACAAAGGACTACAGACGATTTTAAAGGCAGAACTCAATATTATCACCAAAGTGAGAACGATCCGTAAAGGAATAGCTCTCATAGAGTGTGATTCTAGTGGGAAACGTGATTGGCTTATGCTACATGGTAAGTTTATTTGGCATGAGTGGTGTGAAAACATGAAGAAGTGGAATGAGAATACATATGTAGGGGTGAGGAAAATCTGGGTGGATATTTATGGTGTTCCACTGTAGTTTTGGACAACAGAGACATTTGCGAGAATTGGATCAATTTGGGGAAATACTCTACAAATTGCACAAATTACAAAGAACCGATCGGTTTTGCATAAGAGAGTAGTACAGATTAGAACTGTACTGGGATATCCGTTAAGAAGAAAGGCCACAATAAAATGGGAAGAACAACAGTTCGAAATATATATTGAGGAGATACATGACTTTCAGAATGTGATAATGGTGTAATATGGGAAAGAAGACAAAGGTAATGATCAAAATGTCTGGCGCGATGCATATATATCCGAAGATGATATCGACGACAATGAAGATGATAATGATATGATCTACAATATGGAGTCCTACGCAGACGGTTTAAGCGAAGGTGAAATGGATGAAAATATGATACTAGCTCTAAAAGGACTCTCTATTGACCAAGGTGAATGTACAAATGCTTGTGAAGCCAATGGATAATAACTCAAACCAAGTGAGAGAACCTATTGAAAATACACCTACTTCTCCAGAATATGCAGTAAAAATCAACAATGAAAATCTCATTTCATTGACACAAGATGAGGAGCAAAATGTGGCCACTGAGCACCAAGTGGAAACAATCATCAACATCCACGGGAAGAATATATTGGTGACCCATGAACAAGATGCAGGAAACATAGGCCAGGGTATGGTGACAATTTTGAGAAGATCTTCTCGAAATAAAAAACCTTCTAAAATTCTATTGGAGTCACAACATCAATATTGATATCACAAAAAGAAGGCACCAAGGGTCACCAACAAGAAATTAGCAAAAAGAATCAGTGAAGAAATGCTGAAACAAGAGAGGACTCAAGAAATTGGAAACTTGCTGGAGATGGAGCAAGGGACAGAAAGGGACGAAGAACTTGATATTGAGGATGCACGGATTAATGAAATTAGAAGTATGATGGGATTGACTCCTAATCATTATCATTGTACTATCTAGTGAAATTTAGATTCATCCAATGTTAGTGGAGAGACAATGGTGTTGTTTTGAGTGATATATGAAGATTTTGAGTATTAATATTCAAGGCTTGACACATATGGAGAAACGACATATGCTCCGTAATTTAATAGCAAAGGAAAGAATTGAATTCTTGATGATCCAAGAGACTAAAATATTAGAGGTCACAATGAGTCTAATTTTGAGCATATGGGGCAACAAAATGGTTTATTTCCACTGGAGGGGTGCGATATGAAAGGCGGGTGGCTTGCTTTCAATTTGGGATCCTAGTGTGTTTAAAAAGGATGACGTTTTTGACGGGGATGGGTTTGTGGGTGTGAACGGAAGGTGGAATAATATGGATAGAAATTTGGTTTTAATGAATGTTTACGCACCAACGGGAAAAGAGGCTAAGAAACAATTATGGGATGATATATCCATAATTCATGAAAACAGTGATGGTTTATGTTGTTTAATGGGTGATTTTAATGCGGTAATTTCATTTGACGAGCGACTTGGTTGTGTAGGAAATATAATGGAAATGGAGGATTTTAGAGAATTCATTGTAGAGACGGGATTTGAAGATATGCCACTAAAGAGACGGAGGTTTACTTGGTACAACACATCTGGCACAAAAATGAGTCGCTTAGATCGATGCTTGATAACACCAGAATTATCACAAATCTGGCACAATGCAGAGTTGGTGGGATTAGAGCGCAGTTTATCAGATCACTGTCCGATTCTACTCCAGCTTAATAATCAAGACTTTGGGTGGAAGCCATTTCGATTTTTCAATGTATGGATGGAACACGAAGGATTTTGGGGTTTTTTTAAATCAATATGGAGAGATTTTGAGGTGGATGGGGCTGCAAGATTTAGATTGAAGACGAAGCTTAAATTTGTCAAGCAGAAATTGAAAGAATTGAACAAACATGTGTTTGGTGATGTTAACACAAAATTAGAGGAAGCGAGGAAAAATCAGGCACCTGGGATATAGAGGTGGAATCGAGAGATCTCAATGATGAGGAAAGAATATCATGGATTTCATGGATCTCATGAAAGAATATCTTTAAACAAGTTTGGGAAATTGTGAAAAAAGATATCATGGATTTCGTTAAAGAGTTTGAGATCACATCCATAATTGGAAATGAGTCTAACTCCTCTTTCTTTACATTATTTCCTAAAAGAAACAATCTGGTGGCGCTTAATGATTATCGACCAATCTCTTTGGTTAGTTCACAATACAAGATTATTGCAAAGATTTTGGCAAACAGATTACGAGCAAAGATGGGTGAGGTGATAGGGGAACAACAGACTGCTTTTGTACCTGGATGGCAAATTCTTGATGGAGTTCTAATTATGAATGAGATTATAGCAGACGTATTAAGATCTAAAACACCGGTGATGGTTTGGAAAATCGATTTTGAGAAAGCATATGATAACGTATGTTGGAAGGCCTTGTTGAATTTTATGAGAGAGATGGGATTCTCGATCAAATGGGTACAATGGGTAATATCACTGCTTTGTACAGCTTCGGGTGCAGTTCTAGTAAATGGATCTCCAATCGAATTTTTTCCAATTCGTAAAGCTTTGAGACAAGGCGACCCTATGGCCCCATTTCTATTTCTTATTGTAACCGAGATTTTACATTATATGTTGGAGGACGCTATAGGGAGTGGAGCTCTAAAAGGCATTGTTTTTGGAAGTCAAGGACTCGTAATTTCACATCTACAGTTTGCAGATGACACTATACTGATTGGAGAATGGTCTGATGCTAACATCGACAAGATGCAACAAACTTTGATACGATTCCAACAAATAACAGGACTACGGGTGAATATGCAAAAGTCGGCTTTGATGGGACTTAATGTTTTGGAAGAGACCGTAGAGCGTATGGCAGCTCAAGTGGGATGTGGGTTGGGAAAGCTACCGATGACTTATTTGGGTCTCCCTTTGGGGGTGAAACTACATAAAAAAGAGATTTGACAGCCGGTTATTGACAGGGTACAAACTCGACTAAATTCATGGAATAATCGCATGTTGTCGAAAGGAGGCAAATTGACTCTAATCAAAGTGGTATTGACAAACTTACCAACATATTACCTCTCATTATTCAAAGCCCCAAAGTGTGTCATTGAACGATTGGAGAATATTAGACGGAATTTCTTTTGGGGAGAAACACAAGAGAAAACCAGCATACATTGGGTGAGATGGGATCAGTGTATAAAAAACAAAAAGAATGGAGGTCTGGAGATTAAGTCGATGAGAGGGAAAAATTTGTCACTTTTATCTAAATGGTAGTGGAGGTTCGCTTTAGAAAAAGAGGCCTTATGGCGTAGATTGATAGTGGCGATCTATTCTGAAGATGGCGGGATGAGTATCGGAAGTGAATTTGGGTCGAGATCATCCTTATGGACTAAAATTATTTCGATTAAAAATGGTTGGGAGACATTGAATGTATCTCTACCATCGAGCATTAGATGGAAAATTGGTGATGGAGAGACTATCAAGTTTTGGTTGGATGTGTGGGTTGGGATACAACCACTAGCAACAAAATTTCCTAGAATATATGCAATGACCTTAGATAAGGAAGCAACTGTATCTAAGACAGGTGAGAATATAGGAGGACATTGGAGGTGGAAGGGCAGATGGAGAGCTTAGTTGAGAGGTCGAACAATCACAGAGTTGATGTTACTTGAAGAACTACTAGCCAGTGTAGTATTGATCAATAATAGAGATGTTATCCGATGGACATTGTCAGATAACGATGCCTTTAGTACAAAGGGAATGAGTGAACTATTTGAACAAAGAAGCCATGAGGTTGGTTTGGTTGAGACATTAAAACATGTTAGATTGATATCGTTGGTTCCTATAAAAGTGAATATCCTTACATGGCGACTTGCTACTAATAAATTACCACGTTGGCGAATCTAGCATTGAGACGAGTACATTTGAACTCGTATTTATGTGGTGGTTATGGTAAAGAACTAGAGACAATGCAACATGCATTCATCCTATGCACGGAGACACAACGAGTTTGGGATAGATTTAAATATTGGGCAGGTAGCGAAATGCGTCTAGAGATTGATTAGTATGGAAGAATTGTCTTCCCAAAACGAGTTTTGGGAACAGGGTGCAAGATCCGAAATGGACTCCTTGCAATATTATATGTAACTCTTTGGGTAATATGGAAGCGTCGCAATGCCAAGCAGTTCGAAAAAAAATGGGATAATGTTCATGAGATGATGGATAAAATTGTTATGATATTTTATCGATGGATAAGAACACGTGGAGGACGACATTATTCTAGAACAAAGTGGCACGAATGCCTTTATAATCCGAAAGAAGCACTATGCAACTCAATCTGTGGGTACTAACGGAAAATATTTTACTCAAAATATAATGTTTAGATTAGTTTCTTTGATGTAACCATATATGTCTTCAAAATAAAAAACAAAAAAACAAAAAAAATTTCGTGATAAAAAAAAAAGATTTTGATAAATAAATGTTTAAAATATATGAAAAATTGAGTAATATTTAATTTGATTTTTGTTATAAATATTTGAGATATTTAAAATGAAATATTTCGAATAGTTTCATCAAGTGATCACTTAAATTATTAAATATAACATATATCTTTATACAAAAATATTATATATCATTTGATATAAATCTAAATATCAAATTTAATGATATATGTTAAGATTGTTCACAATTTAATGGGATTCCTCGAATCATCACGATTTACTTGGGATCCAAATACGATATTTCCCACCTCCTGCTATCTATAAATAGACTGAGAAATATTCGAAGGTGCCATACTTTCTCTTGATCTTTTCAGTCTTCATTCCTTCCAAATTTCGATTTCCATGGCTTCTGCACGCTCCATTCCTTTCCTTTTTCACTGCTCTCTTCTCATTTCGATATTATTTATGTCCTCCGTCGCCGCCTGGTCGGGATTTTCACAGGAGGTATTGTCGGAGGAGGATATTGTTATTCGTCGAGTCTCTGATCCTGAATTTAACCCACATTTCGGCGTGGATTCATTGACGGACGTAAAACGCTTCTTCCAGATCTTCAAGATCAAGTACAACAAGAATTACAGTTCCAAAAAGGAGCATGATTATAGATTCGGTGTTTTTAAGGCTAATATGCGTATTGCGCTCGAGAATCAGAAGCTCGATCGGTCTGCTGTTCATGGTATCACCAAATTCTCAGATCTCACCAAGGTTGAGTTTAGGAAACATATTATTGGTTCGAATATTCTACCTCCAAGCCAATTTCACGATTCTCATAAGGTGGCAACTATTTTACCTATCGATGGGCTTCCAAAAGAGTTTGATTGGCGTAACCATGGAGCTGTGACGCCCGTTAAAAATCAGGTCAATTTCGTGATTGAACTTTTCAATTCGAAATAATTCCGTGATTTTGCCCCATGCTCTGCAATTTTTAGATCATTTTTTGTTGTTGTTTACAGGGTAATTGTGGTTCAAGCTGGGCTTTCAGTGCGGCTGGTGCATTAGAAGGTGCCAATTTTCTAGCAACCGGGAAACTTGTTAATCTTAGCGCCCAACAGCTTATGGATTGTGATCATCAGGTATTTGTTGCTCAACTTGTCTACTTTTTCAATTCATTGTGCTAAAGTGTCTTTAATTCAATGTGCAGTGTGATCCAAAAGTAACAGGCTCTTGTAACAATGGGTGTAACTTCGGATTAATGAAGAACCCATTTGATTACACTTTCAAAGCAGGTGGATTAATGGCAGAACAAAATTATCCATACACTTCCATTAAAGGCGCTTGCAAGTTCAACAAGAGTAAAATTGCAGCAAAGATCACCGACATGAGCATCGTGTCATATAATGAAAGCCAAATAAGTGCTAATCTAATAAAGAATGGTCCTCTTGCAGGTATGTGATTCTGTATAACACATTTAGCATTATTATAAAGTAGGAGATCTTATAAGATTTGTGTGTTTGCAGTGAGAATGAACCCATCTTTTATGCAATCGTACGTAGAAGGGGTTTCATGCCCATTTGCATGCTTGAAGTTATTGGATCATGGAATGTTACTGGTTGGATATTCTGTGAACGAGAAGAAGCCTTATTGGGTATTGAAGAATTCATTCGGACAAGATTGGGGAGAGATGGGTTACTTGAAGCTTTGTCGTGGCTTTCGCTGCAGTTTGTGTGGGGTGGGATCTATGGTGTCGACAATCACAGCGGCTACTGATGTTTAGAATGAATGCTCATGAAAATTGACCATTTACGCTAAGCACTTTTACTTTAAAATGTAAATATTACTCTTCTTTTTTGAGAAAGTGTAGTTTTATAACTCAAATTGAATCCACAAACAAATGACATTCAATGGCATATCATACATATTATTATATAAACACATGAGAAGTGTTTTGATGTCACACTTATAAGATCATTTTAAATATATATGCTTGTAAATTTGATCTCTCTTTGCACATCAACTTTTATACGTACATATCATCATTAGTTATTTTAAATTGTAATATTAATATTTTTATAATTAGTTTTAATCATATACCTATAAAAAATTTCAAACATTTATCATTTACAAGTGTAAAACATTTAAAAATTTTGGTTGATTTGTTATTGCATATTAAAAATTGAAAATGTAATCCATCCTTAAAAAATCGAATAATCAATCCATTACCCCTAATTCGGTAACCAAAATTGAATAAAATTGACTTTAGTTGACCTAGTTTTGGTTAAATAAAATCACAATGAAAAATGAATTAATTGAATTATTTATAATAGATAAATCGGTAAACAAACCATTTTTCGAACAACTAGTACATATATTATCGATAAACTTTATACCCATCATTTGCAAATTTATATATTTTATAATTCTTTAAGATTTATAATATTTTTTGTTGTTTAGAATTTTATAAAAAAAAACCTTAAGAAAATAGAGTGGTGCATTCAAATGAGAGTCCAATATTGGAGAAAGACTCATGTAATAGATAAGTTCTTTTAATTTTCCAAAATCAAGATGAAGTATGATTATCGTAACGTGCATTGCGTTGGCCGTGAGTTCTTGTGCAACGGTGTCCGAAACCGTATGAAAATACGATTTCGGGCCCCACTAATCTGCCACACTGGCAACTTTGGCTGCCAAATCGGCATGGCCAATGACGTATTAATATTAATAAAAATCTTATTATAAAAATGATAAATAAATTTTATTTTCATAAAATATCAAAAAACGATTAAAGAATGAACTTTTGAATAATGCGAAATAAGATATTGTATAACATTTTAATGTATCAAATATATATATTTATCATATAAGTTAAATATTTAATTGTTGCATTTAATTAGAAAAATACGATTGAAATACATATAATTGATTTTATTTGAAATAAGGTAGGTAAAGATAATGAAAAAATGATATACGGGTGAGATATAAAATGATATGTAGGATTGAGAATTTTGATGTGTCACGAGAGAAATTTGATGTTGATCGCAATGTGGCACCGACTCGTCCGACTCGGTGCTACTCGACAATAGTATAAGAGTTGGATTATCGACTCGACTTGAATTATTAAATAAAATAATATGAAACATTTAAAAATTTCAAAACACTTATAATTTACATATGAAACATTTTAAAATTTTGGTTAATTTGTTACTGTGTTTTATAAACTGAAAGTGCAATCAACTGTTAAAAACCGAATAATCGATTGCGTACCCCTAACTCGGTAACTAAAATTGAATAAAAAAATTGACAGTTCGTTGAGCTAATTTTGTTTAAATAAATTCACAATATAAAAATCAAATAATTGAATTAGTTATAATCGATAAATATGTAAACCGACGGTTTTCACACACTAATACAAATATTATGGATAAACTTTATAATACCCATCAATTCAAATTTATATATTTTATAATTATCTTAGATTTAGAATATTTTTTGTTGTTTAGAATTTTTTTAAAAAAAAACCTTAAGAAAATAGAGTGGAGACCCTCTCTACTCAAATGGTGCATTCAAAAATTATGATGTGTTAAAGTGAGTGCCTAATCGAATGAGACGTCCAATAGTGGAGAAAGACTAATGCAATAGATAAGTTGGTTTAGCTTTTCAAAATCAAATTAAGGTGTGATTACCGTACCGTGCATTAAGTTGACATTGAGGAATTCTATATTGGTGCCTGAAACCGTATGATAATATAGTTTCGAGACCCACTAAGCTCCCACACTGGCTGCTATGGCTGCCATATCGACATGACCAATGCCGTATAAATCTAATATATTAATATTAATAAAAATCTTATTATAATATGATAATGATAATTAAATTAAATATTATTATCATAGAATATAAAAAAAATACGATTAAACAATGAAATTTTGATTAATACGAAATAAGATATTAGATAACATTTTAATATAACATCGAATATATATATTTATGATATAAGTTAAATATTTAATTTTTGTATTTAATTAGAGAAATACGATTGAAATAAATAAAATCAATTTTAATTGAAATGAGGTAGATGAAAGAGAATAAAAAAAAATTATGTGTATGAGAGATATAAAGATATGCAGGAGTGAGAATTGTGATGTGTCACGAGTTAAATTTGATGTTGACTGCAATCCGGCATCGACTCGTCCGACCGACTTGACTCGACACGACTCGACAATAGTATAAGAGTCGGATTGAATTGTTAAATAAAAGCAAGTTGTAATTTTTTGAAAATTAGATAAACTCAAAGTTGAAACTACAAATATTTATTAATTTATTATATAAGAATATTTAACTTATAAAAAATGAATATCGCTAGTCGATTCTACTATTTCTCCAAAAGCAACAACTTTTCGGTGTATCATCATTTATCGCTTGCACGAAAAATTAACAAGTAGATCAACACTATAAGAAAGTTGTAAAAGAACATAAGCTATGTTAATGGTGAAGAAAAAAATCGAACTAAGTAAGAAATAAAAACAGCGTCCTTTCGTGTCAATTGTCAAGTGTCAGATTGAGTCGGAGAGCCCGACTCGGTCCGACACGAGTGAATAAAAAAAAATTTAAGAGTCTGTGCCACATAGGTTCACGTGTATGGCAATGACTACGGATGGAAATGGTCGGATAATTATAATCTAATTTTAGAAAATTGTTTGAAAAAACTACGGTCATTGTGATTATAATAAAATATATAGTTTAACATTTATATTGACATATTTGTTATAGATAAATATAAATCAAATAAACCCAAAAAACATTTATTACATGTAAAAAAACTAATATATATATATATATATACATAATTTTTAATAATTTATTGTACAATGATATGCCGGAATATAAATTATAATTATAGTAAAACAATTTATCTATAAATAGTGATTCAATCAAAATGTATTAAAATTTTTAACCAATTATAAGGGATGGTAACGTCCTTGACGGGGGGTCAACATAAACTTAACAAGTGTTTCACGAATTCTATAACTTTAACAATAAACTAAGAAGTATACAAATAACACAAACATGATCATGACAAATAACCAAATAAATTAAATTAATGTATCCCCTTAGTCTTTGGATGTATCATATCGCATAGGGGTGTGCGTGGATCGGGAATTTTCAAACATCTATAAAGTAAAACTTTAATTCAACACAATAATTGAATTAAAACAAATACATGTAAACAATGAATTATTTTTTTCGTCTAAGTGTAGGAATCTGCAAAAAATAAACATAATTCACTAATCACCATTTATAAAAATAAAATAATATGTAAAATTAATTACATTTTAATTGATAATATAAAATATTTAAAGAATTATTTAACCTACGATAAACATATAAATTTATAATGTCTTACCAAAAATAACGTTTTTAATTTACAAAATTAGAAGAAAATATTATAATATAATAAAAATATCGTATCAGATATTAATTTTGAAAAACCATATCTGACCCAAAGCAAAATTTGATCCGATTAAATATTTGCAGTTTGGATAACCGGATTTCAATGCACACCCCTATAGCATGTATTTTCAAAATACAAAAAGATCATATTTAGATAGTGTTCTACATTAATTTTTAAAATACATTATACATTATATAATGCATAATTTTTTTTTTAAAATATGTGCAAATACTATTAACTATTTTAAATTCATATTATAAATTAAAATACATTATGCATTTTAACTTTTTACACTTCATCTAAAATGATATACATTATTCATTTTTAAAACTCATTTTACATTCTATTATATCATTTTTAAAACTTATTTTCAAAGGCAGTGGTTTGCATAAATTATGAAAACGAATTATGTATTATAGAATGCATAATCTGAAAAAAAGAACCGTATTTATTTTAAATTCTAATTATAAATTCTATCATAATTCATTCTTCTTTTTCAACTATAATTCATAATTAAGTTCAAACTTGATTTTGAAAATGCATTATGCATTCTACTTATTATTTTTTACGGAAAAATTACGACAATGACTCCCAATGTTTAAAATAGTGTAAAGACCATGCAGCCAAAGTTTGTAAATTACATGAGAAGCCTCGAAGTTTCAATGTCGTTTCAGAATAACTATCTAGTGAATAGTATCGGTTTTTCGTCTTTTCATATAAGTGGTTTTGATAATTTGTTTATTATTTTTAAAATTTCTTAAGATTAGAGAAATAGTCATTTCATCATTTCAAGATCAATTGATCAATACAAACTATTGATTGAGGGTCAACTTATAATATTAAAGAGTATTATGGTTCAATATGAACGACTCTGGAAGTTGGATGGTCAACCACGCAATTATAATTTAGCATTTATATTATTAGTTGTGGAGTTTTTTATTCAATAATATCGTCATCAACATTTTTTGTTTTCTTTTTATTATATGATTTTTTAATGAAAATGTTTCTAGTTTTTTTTGTATTTACAAATATTATTTTAATTTAGAATTATAATTCCATATTTATAAGAGATAATTATTTTTTACATTATCACTCAATTGACATTCTATATTTATGCAGAACGATTTTATATTTTATTATTCACTATATGTTTACATAGAATACTACACATATTCTAATTATAGATTTTGATTTTGCATTGTAATTATTAATTCTGATTATGCATTATATAATTTGTACAGAACACACAATTATCTTAATAAATGTATTTTTATATACATTATTTTAAGTTCCTAGTGTTAGGAGCAAAGAAGTCATACCGGTGGTATATCGTCTGATATATCGATCATATCGTTAAATATCGAGCGTGATAAGTACACCGACATTTCGATATATTACCGGTATACCAACGATAAATCGGACAAATCGTTCCTACTAGTCGCTACCGGCACGAATGGTATTGACCGGTATGACTTCCTTGGCTAGGAGTTCTGACACGTAGTTTCTTTGTCATAGAATTGATATCAAGGTTTTTTACTTATTTCGCATCAAAATGGTTTATTCATATTTTATTTTGATTGCTCGTTATTTTACTAAGAGCATCAATACGATATGGGTTAAAATATAATTTGAGTTTTCAAGTGTTTTGATTTGGNATTGTGATTATAATAAAATATATATTTTAACATTTATATTGACATATTTGTTATAGATAAATATAAGTCAAATAAACACAAAAAACATTTATTACATGTAAAAAAACTAATATATATATATCTAATTTTTAATAACTCATTGTACAATGATGTGCCGGAATATAAATTATAATTGTAGTAAAACAATTTATCTATAAATAGTGATTCAATCAAAATGTATTAAAATTTTTAACCAATTATAAGGGGCGGTAACGTCCTTGACGGGGGGTCAACATAAACTTTACAAGTGTTTCACGAATTCTCTAACTTTAACAATAAACTAAGAAGTATACAAATAACACAAACATGATCATGACAAATAACCAAATAAATTAAATTAATGTATCCCCTTAGTCTTTGGATGTATCATATCACATAGGGGTGTGCGTGGATCGGGAATTTTCAAACATCTATAAAGTAAAACTTTAATTCAACATAAGAATTGAATTAAAACAAATGCATGTAAACAATGAATTATTTTTTTCGTCTAAGTGTAGGAATCTGTAAAAAAGAAACATAATTCACTTAGATATTCGTAATCACCATTTATAAAAATAAAATAATATGTAAAATTAATTACATTTTAATTGATGATATAAAATATTCTAAGAATTATTTAACCTACGATAAACATATAAATTTATAATGTCTTACCATAAATAACGTTTTTAATTTACAAAATTAGAAGAAAATATTATAATATAATAAAAATATCGTATCATATATTAATTTTGAAAAATCATATCTGACCCAAAACAAAATTTGATCCGATTAAATATTTACAATTTGGATAACCGGATTTCAATGCACACCCCTATAGCATGTATTTTCAAAATACAAAAAGATCATATTTAGATAGTGTTCTACATTAATTTTTAAAATATATTATACACTATATAATGCATAATGTATTTTAAAAATATGTGCAAATACTATTAACTATTTTAAATTCATATTATAAATTAAAATACATTATGGATTTTAACTTTTTACACTTCATCTAATATGATATACATTATTCATTTTTAAAACTCATTTTACATTCTATTATATCATTTTTAAAACTCATTTTCAAAGGCAGTGGTTTGCATGAATTATGAAAACGAATTATGTATTATAAAATGCATAATCTGAAAACAGAACCGTATCTATTTTAAATTCTAATTATAAATTCTATCATAATTCATTCTTCTTTTTCAACTATAATTTATAATTAAGTTCAAACTTGATTTTGAAAATGCATTATGCATTCTACTTATTATTTTTTACGGAAAAATTACGACAATGACCCCTAATGTTTAAAATAGTGTAAAGACCATGCAGCCAAAGTTTGTAAATTACATGAGAAGCCCTCGAAGTTTCAATGTCGTTCCAGAATAACTATCTAGTTAATAGTATCGGTTTTTCGTCTTTTCGTATAAGTGGTTTTGATAATTTGTGTATTATTTTTAAAATTTCTTAAGATTAGAGACATAGTCATTTCATCATTTCAAGATCAATTGATCAATACAAACTATTGATTGAGGGTCAACTTATAATATTAACGAGTATTATAGTTCAATATGAACGAATCTGGAAGTTGGATGGTCAACCACGCAATTATAATTTAGCATTTATATTATTAGTTGTTGAGTTTTTTATTCAATAATATCGTCATCAACATTTTTGTTTTCTTTTTATTATATGATTTTTTAATGAAAATGTTTCTCATTTTTTTTGTATTTACAAATATTATTTTAATTTAGAATTATAATTTCATATTTATAAGAGATAATTATTTTTTACATTATCACTCAATTGACATTCTATATTTATGCAGAACGATTTTATATTTTATTATTCACTATATGTTTACATATAATACTACACATATTCTAATTATAAATTCTGATTTTGCATTGTAATTATTAATTCTGATTATGCATTATATAATTTGTACATAACACACAATTATCTTAATAAATGTATTTTTATATACATTATTTTAAGTTCCTAGTGTTAGGAGCAAATAAGTCATACCGGTGGTATATCGCCTGATATATCGATCATATCGTTAAATATCGAGCGTGATAAGTATACTGACCTTTCGATATATTACCGGTGTACCAACGATAAATCGGAAAAATCGTTCCTACTAGTCGCTACCGGCACGAATGGTATTGACCGGTATGACTTCCTTGGCTACGAGTTCTGACACGCAGTTTCTTTGTCATAGAATTGATATCAAGGTTTTTTACGTATTTCGCATCAAAATGGTTTATTCATATTTTATTTTGATTGCTCGTTATTTTACTAAGAGCATCAATATGATATGGGTTAAAATATAATTTGAGTTTTCAAGTGTTTTGATTTGGGAAGCAAAAATTTGATAATATTATTTTAAAACTTGTTGAGCTGCTTCTTTTCATGTTTTTATTATTGTTATGAATCATACTCATTATTGAGTGTTATTGAGGATTTTTGTAATTTATTTAGTATAATTATTATTTGTTGTGGTCTAAAACCATTGATATCAACAGTCGTTCGGTTCGTAATAAAACGAATCCGGTTTTAATTTATTAGAATTGGGCGAAACGATTAAAAAACGAAAGTAGTAAATGACACAGCGAATGTCGAGTGGAAAACCCCCTCGGAAAATGGGTAAAACCTCATGACTAAGAGTTGAAAACGCTCTTAGCTGATATATTGATAGAACAATTCATTATACAAACGATGAACGCTTATGAAAATGACTAAGACAAGATAAGAAAAGGAACTACGGCACGTTCGGATACCCACCCGCCCACTCAGTCGGGTGCCATTAAGCCTATGGCCCTCTTGAAAGCGCAAAGGGTAAAACCAGCAGAATATCAGCTGATTTGCGGGTCCAATAGATCCCTTGGAACTTGTAATTTTGCTCAATATTTATAGAAGGGAAGACGCGTGTGTTTCACGTTCTGTAACTGCCTCTGATAGGGTCGTTTCCCATGCAGGGAAACGTGGTTATTCCCGAAGTGCATACAACGTGAATGAGTCCGAAGCATGGAACGCATGCATGTGCACGGAGCGCAGAGCATGTGAGTTGTAACCGTATGGACCGATCCATGGGGACGGTCCCCATGTGTCCTAGTTACGCCAAACTCTATCTTCGGTCCTGAAATATAATTGAGGATTTGGGCCAGGTTAAAGATCTTGGGCCCCACATGTTCGTTTTTTGTCATTTGGGTCGGCCCAAGAGTATTGGGTCCCGTCCACCCGATCCCGGAGCCATCATCAACGACGTATATAACAAAATTACTTAAAATGTCCATTAATGCACCAATGATATATTTGCCTTGTACTGATGAATTTTCGTACATTACCTTATGAATGTAATGTCTATTAATTTGTAAATCATCTTCCTAGTTTTATTTGAAATTTTATTTCATAATTGACATAATGAGTATAATTGTCTTTTTACTATAAATGAATTGTCATTTTATATTTTATAGAATACTTTTTACATTAAATTGTTTAATATATTCATTCTACAATACTACATGAATTATGATTATACATTATCATTATGCATTTTAATTATAATTTAAATTATACATTTCATAATTGGTGCAACATAACCAATTCAAACTAAAAAAAAAGAAACATTTCACTCCAAAACATGACAAGTTAATAGTCCAATTAACTCACCTAAAATCCAACACATGCAGTCTATACAAAATGTCATGAATTCAACACAATGTGTGCATTTATAGGACAGTGTTGCTTAGGCCAAAACGAAATATTTATACTCACATATTATAGAATTAAATCTTTTAGCTACTTTTCTTTCTTGGCCAATGAATCTCCCTCATAATCAGCTGAGACAACAAGTTAAAATTATTTTTATTAAATTATACAAGCACCTCCGATGTATCATAATTAAAATTTTACGCACCTCACACCCTCGTATCAGTGCAACCTAGCAATTCCCTAAACCCCAAGTAGGTTTGCTACTACTTCTTAACTGATATCCGTTCAAATTATAATTATTGTTTGTTTGATTTCGTGGCTCCTTATTGGGGGAGTGTTACACTATCCTAATTTTTGTTGTGCTCCAGAATATACTAGTCCTACATAATTATTTAATCACACCCATTTATCTCTCCGAATGGTTATTGAAAGGATGTTCAATATCTTGAATAAACATTTCCATATTATATAAGATATACCATGTCACCTCAAATTCAAACATAATCTAGTTTTGATTCATACATCCATAGTCATTTGAAGAATTCATTTGGACAAGATTGGGGAGAGATGGGTTACTTTAAGCTTTGTCGTGGCTTTCGCCGCAGTATTTGTGGGGTGGGATCTATGGTTTCGACAATCACAGCGGCTAATGAGTTTTAGGATGATTGCTCAATTACATGGGTCAATTTACCATTTACACTAACACTTTCACTTGTAAATATAAATACTAGTCTTCTTTTTTTGAAGACTATTTTAGTGTACTTTTATATCTCAAATAGAATCCACAATTCACATGACACTTTTAATTTTAAACGTAAATAATAGTTTTTTTTGAGAAAGTGTACTTTCATAACTCAAATTGAATAAAAAACACATGACAATAATGACATGTCATATCATTAGATATAAGAATGCCATATCATATCATACAAGAATGCCATATCATATCATGCATACTACGAAGTGTCAAACTAAGTGGAAATATATGTGAACAATCTCAATAAATTATTTAGAACTTGAGAATAAAACAAAAGAAAAATAATGACACAATAAATTTAATGTGAAAACCTAAAATCGATACCCTAAAGAACAAAACTCATTTGAAAAACAATACGCCATACACATATGAATAGAAAATTCTAAATATAAAGCAATCTACCCAAAACATATAAGATATACTTATATAAATGAGATGGTTAGATATACTTAGACTGCATGTAACGGCGGAGAAGACCGTATGGAAATACGACCTTCTCCGTCGCCTTGGGCGCTTGTGTGGCAACGGAGAAATACGTACCGAGGACAGAGGTTTGGGGGTTCTTTGTCCACGGAGCTCCTCTTTATTTTTTTTAATTTTATAAACTCTAATTTTAAAGACTTGATTTTCGGGAAGAGTTTATACTACATGCTTCCCTTCTTCTAATCATAATATATAAATTTATGTATTTAATAATATTAATAATGTATATGGTATAATATAATATACTAAAAAATACTTTTAAAAATATAAAAATTAGAACCCGATGAGAAATATTTTCTCTTATTATGCCATGACAAAGATCATATAACCAAAATATATGGTATTGGTCATGCCAACGTGGCAGCCATACAATTGTTCGACCGCGTATTGACGGCCAACTGGGGCTCGAAACCATATTTCCATATGGTCCCCTCTTATGTTTAGAAGCACCGAAGCGGATTCGTCGAAGCGGGGAAGTAGAAGCAGCGAATCGACAAATTTTGAAGAATCCGTTTTGCAAGCGGATGTGAAACATTTACATTTAAAATAAAAATAATATTTAAACCTTATAATATCATATCATTATTATTAATCAAATAAAGTTATAATGCAAATAAAATATTATCTAAATAATAATACTTCATCAAAATTTTCAATCTATTTACATAAAGATTAACCAAAAGAATTATTAGTATACTTCTTCTACTATTTTATCTCTTTCAACATAAAGATAAATATTTTTTATCAATATACAAATTTCAAATGTAATTTTCTATGTGTTTATCAAAATGTAAATATTAAATTTATGATTATTGCAGGTAATATCTTCATTTTAAAAATATATTGTTTAGTTCCCATAGTTTAGTTATTTTGACAAATTTGATTATCATAGTTTCTTATTTTTGATAAATGTAGCTCTCATTGGTTAATTTGGGCAAAATGATCAACATTGTTTTCGAAATTGGGCAAATTTGATTCTTAAATACAACTAGTCCCCAAAGTTTTAATTGGCGAAACCGAACCCCAAATATTACACATAGTGGCAATTGTGTTCCCCTTGTTTTTAAAATTAGGCAACCGTGGTCCATTTTCTTTCTAATGGTGTTAAGACATTTTGTATTGAAGTCTTGGCAATTTTTTAAGACGAGGTTGTTGCTCCTATATGTTTTACTGACCGTGGCTTCCAAAATGACGTTGCTGCTCCATTTTAACGAGATTTTAACTTCATTTTAAGCAATGTTTTTCATATCGGTCTGGAATTCCGTCACGGTTCGGACAGGTAAGGACGGTATACCGTCTGATACCAAATTTTATTTTTATATAATAACATTTTTAAAAAGTGTATTTAGTTATATGTAAGGATCATTCTTTACATTTATAGATGTGTTTGCCTTTCATAATATAATATGTAGCTAAAATTTGTGTTTCTATAAGGCATATGGACCAACATTAGAGATATTTAATGATTGGAGACCAAAATTTGTCATAAATTATGTGTAGGNATCTTTGGCCGTGCATGTTCGTTTTTTGTCATCTAGGTCGGCCCAAGAGTATTGGGTCTCGTCCACCCGGTCTCGGAGCCATCATCAACGACATATATAACAAAATTACTTAAAATGTCCATTAATGCACCAATGATATATTTGCCTTGTAGTGATGAATTTTCGTACATTACCTTATGAATGTAATGTCTATTCATTTGTAAATCATCTTCCTAGTTTTATTTGAAATTTTATTTCATAATTGACATAATGAGTATAATTGTCTTTTTACTATAAATGAATTGTCATTTTATATTTTATAGAATACTTTTTATATTAAATTGTTTAATATATTCATTCTACAATACTACATGAATTATGATTATACATTATCATTATGCATTTTAATTATAATTTAAATTATACATTTCATAATTGGTGCAACATAACCAATTCAAACTAAAAAAAAGAAACATTTCACTCCAAAACATGACAAGTTAATAGTCCAATTAACTCACCTAAAATCCAACACATGCAGTCTATACAAAATGTCATGAATTCAACACAATGTGTGCATCTATAGGACAGTGTTGCTTTGGCCAAAACGAAATATTTATACTCACATATTATAGAATTAAATCTTTTAGCTACTTTTCTTTCTTGGCCAGTGAATCTCCCTCATAATCAGCTGAGACAACAAATTAAAATTATTTTTATTAAATTATACAAGCACCTCCGATGTATCATAATTAAAATTTTACGCACCTCACATCCTCGTATCAGTGCAACCTAGCAATTCCCTAAACCCCAAGTAGGTTTGCTACTACTTCTTAACTGATATCCGTTCAAATTATGATTATTGTTTGTTTGATTTCGTGGCTCCTTATTGGGGGAGTGTTACACTATCCCAATTTTTGTTGTGCTCGAGAATATACTAGTCCTACATAATTATTTAATCACACCCATTTATCTCTCCGAATGGTTATTGAAAGGATGTTCAATATCTTGAATAAACATTTCCATATTATATAAGATATACCATGTCACCTCAAATTCAAACATAATCTAGTTTTGATTCATACATCCATAGTCATAAATAATTTCCTTCGTCATATGTCGAAGAATGAGTCTAATTTAAATAGATTCGATGAAAATAAGTAAGAGAAGATTGAACGAACAAGTAAAATATTTGAAAAAATGAAAAATTATCATTTTGATATTAGTATGGAGATGATAAGTAATAATACTTTTGAAACATTGATTACTCGCTGTTGCGGTGCTAGACAATTTGATTAGTGTTGATGTTAAATTTTTTAAAGTATTATTGTTTGCAATATTTCTATTGGATTGTTTTAGATTTTATTTTATTATTACAACTTACAAGGGTAAAATAAATATGCAAAATTATTTATATCTTTTATCGTTAATCTTAGTTTAACTAATTAAATTAGACAACCCAAATGATGGCAAGGAGAATAAAGTAACACCATTTTTCCCCAAATAACAAAAGGAGAAAATAGAGAATTTGAAAGAGAATGAAATATTATTTTAATAATGATTGGTCAAACATTTGGGATATTAAGTAGTTTGATAAATATTTGAAAAACCGAATAATACTTAATTTAATTTTTAATGAATGAAATATTTCTAATAGTTTCATCAAGTGATCACTTATATTATTAAATATACCATATATCTTTATAAAAATATATTATATTATCTTTGATATAAATCTAAATATCAAATTTAATGATATTTGTTAATATTGTTGAAGATTTAATGGGATTCCCTCCAATCATCACGATTTATTTGGGATCCAAATATGATAAATCCCACCTGCTTTCTATAAATATGCTGAGGAAGACTCGAAGGAGCCATACTTTCTCTTGATCTTTTCAGTCTTCATTCCTTCCAAATTTCGATTTCCATGGCTTCTGCACGCTCCATTCCTTTCCTTTTTCACTGCTCTCTTCTCATTTCGATATTATTTATGTCCTCCGTCGCCGCGTGGTCGGGATTTTCACAAGAGGTAGTGTCGGAGGAGGATATTGTGATTCGTCGAGTCTCTGATCCTGAATTTAACCCACATTTCGGCGTGGATTCATTGACAGACGTAAAACGCTCCTTCCAGATCTTCAAGATGAAGTACAACAAGAATTACAGTTCCAAAAAGGAGCATGATTATAGATTCGGTGTTTTTAACGCTAATATGCGTATTGCGCTCGAGAATCAGAAGCTCGACCGGTCTGCTATTCATGGTATCACCAAATTCTCAGATCTCACCAAGGTTGAGTTTAGGAAACATATTATTGGTTCGAATATTCTGCCTCCAAGCCAATTTCACGATTCTCATAAGTCGGCCCCAATTTTACCTATCGATGGGCTTCCGAAAGACTTTGATTGGCGTAACCATGGAGCTGTGACGCCTGTTAAAAATCAGGTCAATTTCGGGATTGAACTTTCCAATTTAAATCAATTCCTTGATTTTGCCCGTTTCTCTGCAATTTTTTTATCAATTTTTGTGGTTGTTTACAGGGTAATTGCGGTTCAAGCTGGGCATTTAGTGCGGCTGGTGCATTAGAAGGTGCCAATTTTCTAGCAACCGGGAAACTTGTTAACCTCAGCGCCCAACAGCTTATGGATTGTGATCATCAGGTATTTGTTGCTCAACTTGTCTACTTTTTCAATTCATTGTGCTAAAGTGTCTTTAATTCAATGTGTGATCCAAAAGTAAGAGGCTCATGTAACAATGGGTGTAACTTCGGATTAATGAAGAACCCATTTGATTACACTTTCAAAGCAGGTGGATTAATGGCAGAGCAAAGCTATCCATACACTGCCATTAAAGGTGCTTGTAAGTTCAACAAGAGTAAAATTGCAGCAAAGATAACTGACTTGAGCATCGTGTCATATAATGAAAGTCAAATAAGTGCAAATCTAATAAAGAATGGTCCTCTTGCAGGTATGTGATTCTCCATAACACATTTAGCATTATTATAAAGAGCGAGATCTCATAAGACTTGTGTGCTTGCAGTGACAATGAACCCATCTTTTATGCAAACGTACGTTGAAGGGGTTTCATGCCCATTTGCATGCATGAAGTTATTGGATCATGGAATGTTACTGGTTGGATATTCTGTGAATGAGAAGAAGCCTTATTGGATATTGAAGAATTCATTTGGACAAGATTGGGGAGAGATGGGTTACTTCAAGCTTTGTCGTGGCTTTCGCCGCAGTATTTGTGGGGTGGGATCTATGGTTTCGACAATCACAGCGGCTAATGAGTTTTAAGATGATTGCTCAATTACATGGGTCAATTTACAATTTACAATTTACACTAACACTTTCACTTGTAAATGTAAATACTAGCATTTTTTTTAAGACTATTTTAGTGTACTTTTATAACTCAAATAGAATCCACAATTTACATAACACTTTTAATTGTAAACGTAAAAAATAGTTTTTTTTGAGAAAGTGTACTTTCATAACTCAAATTGAATAAAAAACACATGACAATAATGACATATCATATCATAAGATATACTACGAAGTGTCATATCATACAAGAATGCCATATCATATCATACATACTACGAAGTGTCAAACTAAGTGGAAATATGTGTGAACAATCTCAATAAATTATTTAGAACTTGAGAATAAAACAAAAGAAAAATAATGACATAATAAATTTAATGTGAATACCTAAAATCGATACCCTAAAGAACAAAACTCATTTGAAAAATAATACGACATACACATACGAATAGAAAATTCTGAATATAAAGCTATCTATCAAAAACGTATAAGATATACTTATATAAATGAGATGGTTAGATATACTTAGACTGTATGTAACGGCGGAGAAGACCGTATGGAAATATGACCTTCTCCGTCGCCTTGGGCGCTTGTGTGGCAAAGGAGAAATACGTACCGTGGACAGAGGTTTGGGGGCTCTTTGTCCGCGGAGCTCCTCTTTATTTTTTTAAAATTTATAAACTCTAATTTTAAAGACTTGATTTTCGAGAAGAGTTTATACTACATGCTTCCCTTCTTCTAATCATAATATATTAATTTATGTATTTAATAATATTAATAATGTATATGGTATAATATAATATACTAAAAAATACTTTTAAAAATATAAAAAATTATAACCCGATGAGAAATATTTTCTCTTATTATGCCATGACAAATATCATATAACCAAAATCTATGGTGTTGGTCATGCCAACGTGGCAGCCATACAATTGTTTGACCGCGTATTGACCGCCAACTGGGGCTCGAAACCATATTTCCATATGGTCCCCTCTGATGTTTAGAAGCACCGAAGCGGATTCGTCGAAGCGGGGAAGTAGAAGCAGCGAATCGACAAATTTTGAAGAATCCGTTTTGCAAGCAGATGTGAAACATTTATATTTAAAATAAAATAATATTTAAACCTTATAATATCATATTATTATTATTAATCAAATAAAGTTATAATGCAAATAAAATATTATCTAAATAATAATACTTCATCAAAATTTTAAATCTATTTACATAAAGATTAACCAAAAGAATTATTAATATACTTCTTCTACTATTTTATCTCTTTCAACATAAAGATAAATATTTTTTATCAATATACAAATTTCAAATGTAATTTTCTATGTGTTTATCAAAATGTAAATATTAAATTTATGATTATTGCAGGTAATATCTTCATTTTAAAAATATATTGTTTAGTTCCCATAGTTTAGTTATCTTGACAAATTTGATTATCATAGTTTCTTATTTTTGATAAATGTAGTTCTCATTGGTTAATTTGGGCAATATTGATCAACATTGTTTTCGAAATTGGGCAAATTTGATTCTTAAATACAACTAGTCCCCAAAGTTTTAATTGGCGAAACCGAACCCCAAATATTACGCATAGTGGCAATTGTGTTCCCCTTGTTTTTAAAATTAGGCAACCGTGGTCCATTTTCTTTCTAATGGTGTTAAGACATTTTGTATTGAAGTCTTGGCAATTTTTTAAGACGAGGTTGTTGCTCCTATATGTTTTGCTGACCGTGGCTTCCAAAATGACGTTGCTGCTCCATTTTAACGAGATTTTTACTTCATTTTAAGCAATGTTTTTCATATCGGTCTGAATTCCGTCACGGTTCGGACAGGTAAGGACGGTATACCGCCTGATACCAAATTTTATTTTTATATAATAACATTTTTAAAAAGTGTATTTAGTTATATGTAAG
>RWGZ01001662.1:0-46902 GCA_009725065.1 Utricularia reniformis | reverse complement strand
GTAATCAGCAGGACCGAAGATTATGCAACCAGCGCCTTGTTAAGTGTTTCGGGGATCGATTCTCTGGATTGGTGCAAAACGGTTATTAGCGGGCAGCCACCATACTTTCTTTTATGACGATAACGACGTTGTCAGATGCGGTTACAGAGCGCTTTACAAACACAATTCTCCTCTATAAATACGATATGAAATGAATAGCTCAGGAGGACCATTTTCAGGCGTGCATCCCTATACTATCATCACTTTTGCTCTCATTGTTTCCCTTAGTCATCTTCTTAGCCTATCTTCAGTTGTAACTTTCAATGTTTTATTAATGAATTCGGTTAAGAGTATTCTTACTCTTAATTAGATGATTTTTTCCTCTTTTTCAGGGGATTTCCCCGTTAAATTGTATTGTTCATTGCTTTATTTGCATTCTTATTATCGTCCTCATTAAAAACAAATCACAAAAACAAACTCCGATAATCTCGGACATTTTGATTGTTAATACTCCAGTCTTTTATACCATAACAATATGAAAGATGAAAAGATTTGAAAATTTTAATTAAGGAATCCAACACATTAATCAAGAAGTAAGATTAAAATTAATTATTGTTATGGTCTAAAAGACCGGGGTATTAACAGTCGACAAGTTCGTAGAGAATTAAACATGTTTTGATTTGTTTAAAATGGGGAAGACGATTATAGAATGCAAATAAGTAAACGACACATCGATTTAACGTGGAAAACTCCGTGAAAAATGAGAAAAAACCATAGGACTAAGAGTTTAAATGCTCTTAGTCAATTGATTAATAAAAAGTGATTATTACAGACAATAGAAAGCTTAGGAAAATGACTAAGGTTTAAAGCAAGATGCGCAGAGGGAAAAGCATTAGAGTAAAGGTCAGTCTTGCGCACCCAAAAGGTCTTATTGAGCTTGCATTTGCACCTTGTATTTATAGACGAGAAAATATGCATGCAATACACCCTTTGATGACAAAACATGTGCGGAATACGCCTTGTAACCGCCGCTCGCACGTCATTCTCCCGCTATTGAATGTAATGTAACTACCCACTACTCATTAACTGTCTATAACCGTTGGACCGATCCCGAGGATCGGTCCTGGAAGTGTGAGAAGACATTTGATCACTTATCTTTCGGTCCTGTGAATTATTCGAGCCTTCGGGCCTCATTTACATATGGGTTTTCGGGCCTCTTTTACCTTTTAGGCAGTTGGGTTATCACTAGATTATGGATCTTGGACCGCATAAGTTTGTCTCTTGTCACATAGGCCGATCCAAACTATTTTGGGTTTCCACATGTTCGAGGTACCGAGTCTCGGAGCTCTCATCAATTTTTATAAATGAGAATATAAGTGAATATAAAGAGATTTTATTATTATTATATATATATAAATATAAAAATTAATATATAAGTTATAATATTTTTTATATATAAAATATGTCCAGATATATAAAATAATGGATAATTTATTAAAATAATATAGAGATTTCTTGATGCGTTAAAAAACATATTTTTCCATGGCTATTCATCTTAGTCTGAATTTATATATTTACTTGACTTAAAATTAGACAAGTGTCTCTTAAAATTAGTATTTGGCCGAATTACGATAGGAGAATGTGAACTAGCGTAATATAAAGGAGAGAAATATATACTTAAATGTTTTTAATAAGTAATTATTTGATGGTAACTTACATCTTTATTAACATAAGCTATCACATTTATATAACCGAATTCAACAATTGATCAAGTCCAACCACTTAACAAGTTTTGATATGTAAATTAAAATGAACCGATCCCACGCCAATACATGTTGAAATTATAGAATATGCTAAAAATTACGATTAGAGAAAGTGAATGAACGAGCTATTAAATGAGGATACCACACTTTAGAAAACTTGAGCAAATAATAAAATAACACCCACACCCTTATAAATCTAATATATCTTACTTTCATAATACATGTGATAAATTCAATATTGCCTACATAATTAACCATTACAATATGCTTCAAAAATTACAGAAGACTGATACCCAATATGGAAGTCATCCATTTACTATTTATGCTACAATGTGAAGACAAAATTAGACTATTGGTGATATAAATATTTCATTAAAATATATTAATATAGATCACTTCATTCAATCAACGAACTGTTTCAACGAATATGATTGTGTTGAATGTAGAATGTAGAATTTATTCATTCAATAGTACATAATTGATATCACTGAATCATGATAAAAGTAAACACGAGAGTATAAGACGGAGTATAATATTTTCTCAAGGGTGAAATGATGATCACGTTTACATAGGCGTTGGTGCAGAAGCTGGTGGTGGAGTACGTGGTGGTGGAGTAGATTGTGGCGGAGGAGGCGGGCAAAATGGGAATGGTATTTTCGGAGGAAGCATAAAGGGCGAAAAGGGTGGTAGCCCAGGTATATTAGGTAGTGGAATGGCGGGAATCGGAGGTTCGGCTTCGCATAGCCAAGCTTCAGTATTCGGAATTGTGAGACCGAAGACTACAACGATCAATATGATGCAACACTTGATCTTCATCTTCTTAATAACCTCTATTNATCAAGTGCTTAAGGTTCGAGTTATTTAATTCTAAACTAAAAAATCTATAATTAATTATAGATTGAGCTCGAATTAATTATATTATAATTGGCTTACATACCAAATCAACCCAATTCATTAGAAACTTGACTTTAAAAAAATCAAACACAAATTTATACATTAACTAGCTTAGCTCAAAAAGTTGCTCTACTCATAAATTGAACATATAAATTATCACGAACCAACTCAACTCAATTCGTTATAAATACGATGTTTGAGCTTCAATTCATTGAGAATTTGAACTCGGCCCGAGCTCAACTCGATTTGAAAAAATCGAACACAAATCCATGCATTGATGATTGAACAACCATAAACTATAAGTATATAAATTATTACATAGTATATTAATTATTAACTATTAATATATAGAGCTAAAGGCGAAAATATGAAATGGTAAAAGGGAGTTGATGCTACAACATATACAAACAAAGCATTCAAAGTTTCTACTACGTTTAACAGAACAAAGAGTCTAATGGTTAAGAAGCTGTTTTATTGGTGTCATCTTGAGGGACATTGACTTCGTCGTAGTAGATGTTACCGGCCATTTGCCAGATTTGAATAATGTTGTCATCGGCAACGCTAGCGATTAACCAATCCTCACATGGGTTCCATGAGAAGTCTGAGATTTTGTTTGTGTGACCACCGTGAATGAATAGTAACTCCGGTGGACCGTCTTCAGCGTCTTGAGGGCTCTGTTCCTCATCAATCCTGTCATCATCAATAATATACTTGTTATCTAGCACCAATACGATTTAACATGAAACAAAAAAGACGAAAACCGATACGATCTAACATGTGTTTTGAAGAAGATAATGTACAAGTGAATGGTCATAAAGCAGAGAAAGTCGGTGAAGTGAAGGTTCGGAATAACCATGAGGAACTTGTACAAACATGGCATATAAAAAAAGGATTACAACGAAAAATGAAAACATGTAGCCAGTCTATATGGTTCATGACTTATAAAATACTTTATTTTTTCGTGTTTTATCGACATGAAATCACATAATTTTCATATCGCAACAAACACATGAGATACATCATCATTCACAATCTCAAAAATATACTTGTTCTCTAGCACCAATACTGTTTAACAAGAAACAAAAAAGACAATCCAACATTTGTTTTGAAGAAGAATATCAATGTACAACTGAATGATCATAAAGCAGAGAAAGTCGGTGAAGTGAAGGTTTTCTTCGACTTCAGAGAAGTTCGAATAACCATGAGGAACTTGTATAAACACGGCATATAAAAAAGGGATCACAATTAAAAATGAATACATGGAACCAGTATATATGGTTCATGACTCATAAAATACATTATTTTTTCGTGTTTTATCGACATTATTTAATCTCAACAAACATGAAATAATAGTTGTGGTGAGATGCATCATGTATAATGTGAACAAGTCAGCACAAATGTAACAGCAGGTACGCACATCTTATGTGAAACTAAACGATAAATGCAGCAGGATTTCAAGATGGATAACAAATCGCATAACAAGGCCAATATATAATTTCAGAATGATAGAAAGCCTACCTGCTAAGATCCCAGATCATCATTCTCCTACCAGTACAGCTTGAAGCTAGGATAGCTTCATTATTTGGATTCCAACCAACATGGAGAACCTCATTGCTGGTAAGCAGTTATAGCCAAATATATCGAATGTTTATGAACCTTAAGGGGAATCAAAACAAGGGAATATTTAAAATTAGAAAAATCAATAGAGAAGACTTACTTGTGGGTATCAAAGGTATGAAGAGCAGCACTAAGCTTTCGCATATCAAATAGTTTCACGGTTTTATCAGCTGATCCCGTTGCTAAAGTCCACTCATCACATGGGTTGAATGCCAAACTGTTCACCTACCAGAGTACATAATGTATTAAAGAACATCCAAAGAGCAAATACACAACACAAAATGTACCATGTCTCCACTACAAGACGAAAACTAAGAAACTTATGATTTCATTTCGTTCATTTAGTGATTTTATTAATGGTTTGTTTTGAGCTTACAGCTACTATATAGCTGTGTTATTTTAGTTCAGCTCTGATATATCAATAAGTTGAATAACTGAAGAAGTGTTGTGGGCATTTTACAAAGCATTCGCATCACAAAGGCCATGCAAATAGAAAGTTCCCACATTCTATCTTCCAAGGAACAATAGAATTCGAATTTCAATTACATTAACGGAGTTAAAGGTTATCATAAAGAAATTTGTCAACAGAAAACTCCATCAAATGAATCACTGTAACCAACCTCACGTTCGTGAGCAATTATAGATTCTGCAGGCTTGCTAGCTGTTGAAGTACGGAGATCCCATATATTCAGATAATGATCATCACCCACGGAACCAAACAAACATTCATGTCTTAGATGCCATGCTACATCTTCGACAACACTTTCATGGATCTGCAATTAGAAGAAACAAAAGAGGAATAAAAATTCAACAAATAATAAAGAAGAGCTTTCAGTTTATTTCAAGATTGAAAATGGATAAAAATTCACTCAAAATATTTTCATTAAGCTACTTAAGTTTACCTTATAAATCTGCAGTGGATCCAAGGACTTATTCTCCGGAGTTCCATTAATGTCCCACAGACATATTTGTGTATCATCAGAGCCACTTAATAGATAACCCTGTTTGAATTGACTCCACGATAAACCATATCCTTCACTACTGTGACCCCTTAGCCGCAACTCAGGATTACATGGCCTATCCAAAGATGGCTTTGATGGATGCTTGCTATAGTCAAAGACATAAACTTCTGAACTGACTGTTTTAGTGGCAATGATAAACGGGTTCTGGGGCATATAACGAGCTCGATTGACTTCACCATCATGATTTATTTTTTGAACAATTTGAACCTTCAAATTAATTGTAAGGGAATCATATTGGTACGATTTCAAGCAATATGAAAACCAACAAAACTATTAACATCAGTATGCGAAAGAGTCAAAATCAATGATGGCAAACTATAAAATCAAATTAAAATCAAGTTCTCTTTTGGGGGCCAATTACATCTTAACTCTACGCCAATACAGTTACCCATTAAAAAACCAGATTCATTCTATTTCAAAATAAATTGAAAGTCAAGCACAAAGAGCCCACGCTAGTCCAAGCCAAGAAAACATTCCATATAAATAGATAAAAATCTAAGGAAGGGCCATTTAAAACAAATCTTGATTTCATTTTTAAAACTCTGTAACAATTAATCATGTTTCATGAGATAATCTTTAGAAAAGAAAGCAAAAAAGCAGAAGCAACGAAACCTTGGCATAATCACATCCAAACCCGCGGGATTCAGAGAGCTCATTTTCAAGCTTGCGAGTATCACTCTCACAATCATCAAGAGGCAACTGCACTTGAGCAAGCACTAAAGAATTAGGCTGATTATCTGAAGTGTGAGTCCCCAATATCACCTTCTGTACCGAATAATTCTTCCCTGGTGGCTCCTCTCGATCAGGAAGCCATTCTACTGTAAGAGAAGGCCACTCGAGAGCATGTGTGATAACAAGATCGTACAAAAAAGGGGTGTGCTTCTTCCAAATCTTGTATTCTTCATTTATCATGCGTTCCTCTATTTCCTCCCTAATATCATCCTCTTTTTTTCCCATCTTCACAATGTAACGAAAGAATTGAAGTAAACAGGCGCTCGTGAACTTTTTCGATCAAATTCGCGTTTCCACTCCACTGTACCTGATTTCGTTGCGTTTCTGGAGGGAGGATTTTGTTACGAAAAAATGGTGACGGTTACTTTTTATGGGCCGGGCTCATACAATTGGGCCAATTTCAATTACCTTGGACCGGCCTAATCACATTAGGCCTCCATTTCATAGCTTATTATATACAAGTTATAATCACATTTTAAAAGTATTCAATTAAACAATTATAAAAACTTAGCAGCATGACATGATAGTTTTTTAAAGTTTATATATCAATAAAGTGAATATTGTTATAAATAATACGATTCGAAAAATGTGGAATAAGATAGATACCAATCTATGATCATAAACATAATACTCATACCTTCAATATTTTTGTGTGTTTACATAAGATACAAATCAATCTTATTTATAGGCAAAATATATGAATATTTGTGGAATACAAATATTCATATAGATAATGAGATATTAATTCAATGACTAATTCAACTAGTATCATTAAATATATATACTTTATTAATTAGATGTAAAAGTTAGATGTATAAGATATTTTGTATATTGTAATTTAGATTGTCTTTTCCGGATTTAGTGGGATATGTTTCTTTACTTTGATAAACATTCACCTATATATTCATAACACTCCCCCTTGGATGTTTATTAATATCTGCTCTCATGGAACATCATCGTCCTTCTTTCATAGTTGATTTGGAGAATTTTCTGATGAAAATGTTTTTATTGTTATTTCTTGTATTAGTCTTACATTATATTATTGTTGTTTATATTTTACAAAATATGTAACATGAATGTATTTATTTTGTATTATTATTGTGATTATAAATAAATGTACATCTCCCCCTCTTAATAATATCACTGAATATCTTTGAGTCTTTGGACTCCAATGTTGTAGATCAACTTTTCAAAAGTTGAAGTTGGGATAAACAAATCAGCCATATTGTTTTGTGATCGTATTTGTTGGATACTTATTTTTCCATTCTTTTGAAGCTCATGTGTGAAGAAAAATTTTGGTGAAATATGTTTTGTTCTATCTCCTTTAATATATCTCTCTTTCATTTGCAAGATACACGCAACATTGTCCTCATATAATATCGTTGGGTTTATTTTTTCAGAAAATAAACCACAACTTAATTGGATATGTTTAATTACAGATCTCAACCAAACGCATTCACGGCTGGTTTCATGCATAGCTAAGAGTTCATCATGATTCGATGAAGTGGCTGCTATGGTTTGTTTTGTAGATCGCCAAGAAATAGCGGTCCCACCACTCATAAATACATATCCAGTTTGTGATCTACCATTATGAGGATCAGACAGATATCCAGCATTTGCGTAACCAACTAGTTCTAATTTTGATCCTTTCGGATAAAATAATCTCTTATCGGATGTTCCTTGAAGATATCGAAAAATATGTTTGATATCTTTCCAGTGTCTTAATGTAGGAGAAGAACTATACCTTGCTAATAAATTTACTGCGAATGCAATATCAGGTCTTGTATGATTAGTAAGATACATTAATGATCCAATTGCACTAAGATATGATACTTCAGAACCAAGAATTTCTTCTTCACTTTCTCGAGGTCTAAATGGATCTTTATCTACATCTAATGATCTAACAATCATTGGTGTGCTTAATGGATGTGAATAGTCCATATAGAATCGTTTGAGCACTTTTTCCGTATAAGATTTTTGATGAAGGAAAAATTCATTCTTTAAATGTTCAATTTGTAATCCAAGACAAAATTTTGTTTGCCTAAATCAAACTCTTTCTTTAAGCATTCTATTGCATCTGCAAGCTATTCATGAGTACCAATTATATTGATATCATCGACATAGATTGCAAGTATAACGAATCCATTTTTAGACNTGAAATCCGCGATAATTTACTCATGAAACCAAATCCGCGACAATTCTCTTCACTAAGCAGAATTCGCGATAATTCTCTTCATCATCAAATCCGCGATAATACTCTTCATCATCAAATCCGCGATAATACTGCACTGATCACAATTTCCGCGATAATTTACACAGCTTCCACTTTCGCGACAATTTCCTCTTCACATGAAATTCGCGACAATTTGCACATGAACTTTTTCGCGATAAAAAGACATGCAGGTAAAAATTCGCGATAATTTTCCTTCTTTGCGGGAATTTTCGGATTTTCGGGTCTTAATGATGATTAACCCATTTTTGGGCCTCCTCACTCCTATTTATAGACATCCTAACTTTTCTAATTCACACTTTGACCCCTCCTTCCTTTACTTTTGACCCCTCCTTTATCTTTTTCTTTACTTTTCTATTCTTCGTTCAATTTTACGTTCTTTCGTTCCCGTATCTCTCATTATCTACCGTCTAGACTTTACCGTTACATTCCCTACTATTTGTTTCGACATACCTTTTTCTCGGCTATTACATCTTATATATTTTATTATTTTAATACAAATAAACAAATAATTTATATATTATTTTTATATATTAATTAAAAATATATAATAATTAAATTACAATATGATATTGATGAGAACTTTAGGATGGGGTACTTTGTGATGGGTAAGGCCCAGCAACCGTTGGGCCGATTCAAATAGTAAAAACGAATTCCTACAACCCATTTACACACTTAAGAAAGAGCGGCCCGATGTTCAACGAGAGGACCGAAGTTACCCTTAACGAAATAAAGCGTTTTCTGCCAGCTGGCACCTGAGTTCGGTCTGAACGGTTACATAATGGTCACAACTCACGTGTTCCCCTCAATTCATGGTCCGAACGGGAGACAGGAGCAAGCTGCTCCCCCACCTGCGGAAACTGGTGTCCAACCTCCTCGAAATGAGGCGGCACCCAAAGAAGTGGCCGGAGATATTTATGTTATCTCCGGAGGATTGAGAATAAATGAATCTATCCGGGACCAAAAGAGAACTGCGAGCGGAGACTCTGCCGAGAGCTCCGAATCTGTGGCGCTGGTAAAATATGATCCCATGGAGCGGTCCCCCTTCTTCAGAGAGGACATCACTTTCACCCCGGCTGATTGGGAAGGGATCATGGATCTATGTGACGATCCCCTTACCATTACTGGGCTATCAAACTCAGCGCTATGTATCTGGAATTCCTGCCCCGAATGGCGATCAAAGCTCAGGTTCTAGCCGATTTTGTGGTTGAATTGACCCAATCGGCCATTTATCTTAACCAAGAAGATGATCGATGGATGATCCACGTAGATGGATCAACCTTCGGGGGAAGAGGAGCGGGCATTACCGTGACAACGGTACAAGGTGATCTTATTCATTCCGCAGTCAAATTTTCCTTTGCTGGAACAAATAATGTGGTAGAATATGAGGCAGTATTGTCAGGAATGACATTGGCTCGAAAAATGGGAGTTAGCAGAGTGCGAATGTTCTCAGACTCGAACTTAGTAGTGGAACAATTCACGGGGAGATTTGAGACTCACGATCCGATGATGAGGTTGTATTGCGCTAAAGTTCTGGAGTTATCCAAGAAGTTCAATGAGTTCTCTCTTGACCATGTGCTACGAGAACAAAACAAGGTTGCCGATGCACTCGCCAGATTGGCTTCGGGCATACCTGACATAGAGCCGAGCACTATTTCGGTCCACGTCCAAGACCGACCTTCGGTCGGGATCCCAGTGACCGAACAGTCTATTGAAGAGATCGAGGCTCTATGCCATGAACTCCAGGGCTTGAATATTGATGCTACTGAATCCTTAGGAGAACCCAATTGGATGGACTCCTTTATTAAATACCTCTCAAACGGATATCTCCCTGAAGATAAGTCTGAAGCCAGGAAAATAGAGGTCCGGGCTAAGAGATTCACCTTAGTCGACGGACGCTTGTTTAAAAAGAGTTTTGAGGGCCCGCTTCTGCGATGTTTATCTCNTAAAATTAAGATTATAGTAATAAATAATCTCAGTAAAGCAATGTTATTTATTAAGGATATAATTTTGTACCTAATTATTTCGTTTGTTTATTTATTACAAGATAAATAATACTAATATAATATGAGAAATTATCATTTTAATACCTAATTTTTGAAATAGTGTAAATGGATTTCCTCAAAATTTAAAAATTTCATATGAAGTTTTCATAGATTTGTTGCCAAGGACTTTCGTACTCTTTAAATTGTATTTATTAAAGTTTAAGTTAGACTTAAATGTAAATATTTTTAGAACTTTGGAATTAATTACATAATTATTAAACTTAATAGGTATATTGTTTACAATTTTTATAACTTGAAAAATCACTATCACACGTTATATCAAATTCGTATGTTTTGTATGCAATTTTCAAACTTAATAATCACTAAATTTGTACTATTTTGAAGTTTGGATGCACTACTAACAAACACCACTAAATATAATATTATTAAAGGGCGATGCTTAGATATGATCCCCATAGTTTAGGGGTTATGACAAATTAAGTCCCCATAGTTTTGAAAATTTGACAATTTTGAACCCCAAAGTTTTATAATGGTAAAACAGGTCTTCAACTTTTGTATGGTTTAGCAAAACTAGTCCCCCATTATTTATCAAAATTGACAATATTAGTCCCCAAACTCTTCAATTTCGGCAATGTTATTCCCCAAACAAAAACAATGGCATATTTGATCCTCGTAATTCCAGAGTTTTGACAAAAAATGTTCCTAACAGTGTTAGAGATTCTCAACGTTTTGAAAAATGACAATTACGGCCGTTAAATAATTTTGCAACGGTGGTCCTCAACGTTTTGAAAAACGTAAACCCTAACGGTCGTTAAATAATTTACGTACCAATTTCGCCAAATTCCCCAAATTTGGGGACTAGTTTTGCCACCAAACGTAAATAATGATGACTTGTTTTGCATTTTTTAAACTTTAGGGACTAATTATGAACTTTGTGGATTGAATTTCCCAAATTTTACAAACTATGGGGATGAATATTATCAATCAATTGAAGTTTGGGGACTGTATACGCCAAAAAATCATTTAGAGATCAAATTTGCCAAAATCAACAAAATTTGGGGACCAATGCTGCCATTTTCCGATTATTAAATTGTACATATGAATAAGAAATTCAATCAAAATGTACCCCTAAAAATCAGTCTTTTAAATTTTCGGTATATCGGAAATTTCGGGCATATCTGCTTTGGCCGGTATTTTGCCAAAATACCGACAGGTACGGATTACTTCCGGGTCGGGTTTTTTACGGATCGGGTCGGATTTGATTTTAAAAAATAAAAAATGAATATTTTATAATTTAATTTATTTTAATATTCCGGTATGGATCCGATATATATCCGGTATACCCCATCCAATGAATTTGTCCGATATACCGGCCGGTACCAGTTTTTAAAACATTGCTAAAAATAGATTTACGTTCATTGGGCCGAGCCTAATTTATCTAAATGGTTGGATATGACCCGGTTAATACACACTATTTTATTCGTTATTACATAAGATCACCTCTAACTTTGGATATCTCTCGTCCAATTATCTCGAAAATAATGTCAGTAGAAGGTTAGAATATTTCTTTGTAGTTATGGAGCAAATCTCATTGTAATTGGATTCCTTTGCCATTGACAAGATTCATTTATATCATTTCACCGTACACTAGCTCGATGATGAGTGTTCTTCAAGAGGCTCAAATGACACAATTGGATCTATGATCGGAGACCCTTCTAAATTGTAGAAAAGTGAACAATTTTTTTAAAAATATTATTTTTACTTTTATAATATAATAAAACTAAATTTAGTGATACGATGAAGATTTGTGGGCCGATTGGGCTTTTTATATGGAGTTGTCGGTTTAGATAATTGTAGAGGAGAAGAAATAAAAAAAGTTTACTGTACAAAGAAGAAAACAGCAAATTTAGCCGAGAGATTCTCTAGTCTTGAAGTCGCAGACAATTCCAACAGTATAAAGGTAAAAGTAAGAGCAGTCAAGCAGTAGGGTTTGTTGTTTTACTTGGATTCTCCGAACGGAACCCCTTTTCAGTATTTACCAACTTTCTCACTGTTCAAAGTATTCAAATATTGATCTAGTTTTTCTATATGATTCATTTTCTTATGAACTTAATTGTGTTGTGTGGGTGATAATGGCGAGATTGAAAGGGGTGTTATTTTATTTTACTACACAGTTTTGTCATCTGTGTGCTGAAAGATTCCTTTTCTTCTGTTTCTTCATCTTTTGTTGTATGATATTTCACTCTCAAACCCTCAGTGGACCATGGATTTCCCCATTTGTTCCCTTATCAACTTCCCTGCTTAGGTAATTATCATTGATTAAGGAGTCGATTTCAGGTTCAGTTTTGAAGCTGTTTAATGATTAAGATACAGTGAAACTCAAGAATGGAGTCGATCGAAATGGAGGAGCTGGCCGCAGCATTTGGGGCAAATATGATGCTGCTTAGTTACCATGTAATACATGAAGCAACTTTTGCATCCTGCTACCACAAGAACATTTGTTGAAGAATTTATGCTTTTCTTCTCAGTTTCTTGGGTTTTGTTCTTGTTTAGGATCCATGAATCTGAAGAAGAAGAAGATGATGATGAATAATCTTCACTGCCATATGAAATGGAGTCATCTTCTTCTTCTGAATAATTATAATATCCACAGCAGCTGATTCTTGTACGAGGATCTTGTTTTGATTTCATCCCTGTTGTCCTATTTATGTAATATATTTCGCCTGTCTATTCAAGTTCAACAACAATCAAACTCAACACTAATAAATAATCACCATCATCATAGACAGACATAAATGCCCAAACTCAGACAACATATATTTAATGGGAATGTACCTTTAAATCTAGACATTGCTCCCAATGTAAAGGAAGCGCGGCTTCTGAATTGAGTTCCAATGTAGAAGAATCCTCGTCCACTGAAGCTGGCATGCTGGTGCTGGTGCTGGTGCTGGTGCTGGTGAGGTGGTTCAAGGTGAAGTTTTTCAAGGATATGTCGAGCGAGGTTGTGATAGGGGACGCCATTGATATCAAACAGGAAACCCCAGAAAGAGAAATGGAGTTTAGTTGCAGGGAGGAATCTGATTCTGGGTATATTTATATATATATTAGAGATAGCAGTGAGAAGAAGAAGAAAACAAGTTGCAGTGAGATTTATTGGTATATGTAAGTTTTCTTTGGTATAACTTTTTAAAATTGCGATGCGGTGTGATGAGATGTGGTGAGATATGATAATCGTGAATTTTTAAATATGTTTGGTAAAATTGTAATATTATGATCGCGATTTACGTAAAAATAATAATATACCTTTATATATATAATAATAATAAATATAATTATATTATAATTAATATAATTAAGGGTAAATTAGTCTTTTTCAAAATACTAATTATTCAGAAGAAGCAAAAGCTGGTTTTAACATGTGTGATGTTATCGTGATTTTTTAACGATTATCACATCGCTATTAAGTTTGTATTTTATGTAACATAAGAAAATCACGATCTGGACATCGTATCGCACCTCATCGTAGTTTTAATTTGAGTATCAAACAAACCCTACGTAATTCCAAAGATTGATTACGGCTTTAATAATAATCACATTACGGCTTTCAAAGATTGATTAGATAATTTGAAATCATATACTTTGCGTCAAAATTTGTCTGCAGAGCAGCGGCTCCAGTCCGCGTGATTCCAAACTAATAATGGATTTGCGGGTTCACATGAACAACGAAGGAGCCCCAGGCTGAGGGAAGGAGATTAGATTAGTGCGTTATATGTTACCACGATACCTGACACGATTTATAGTGCGTAATTTTTTAAAAGATCCGAAAATATTCGTTAAATATTCGTTAATTTTATATTTATAATAATTATTTTAGTTATATAATTTATAGTTTTTTTATAAGTAAAAATAATCATAATTATTGATAAAATATATTTTAATCATTATCAAATTATAAATATAAGATTTAATAAATAATTTATCATTAAAATAAAAAAACTAAAAGTTTGTTAAAATTAATAAAATAATTAAAAATTGATAAAAATTACATAACTTATCAAATTTATAATATAATAATTTAGATTTCTTATTTGTTTTTTTTGAATTTTTTTAAATTTTATCTTCTCAAAAAATCCGATTCTAGAATCGTGAATCCGAGAAAATCCGATTCGTAAATTTATGTAAAAATAGAGAATCCTGGTAACATTGCTCTAAACTCTAGTTATTTAGATGTTTAATTGTTTATATTCTATGTTATTATATTTAATTCTATTTTTTGAAATTTAGTTTTTATTAATTGAATTAAATTTATTTTACAACTAAATTTATCAGTTTATTAAATCCATATTAATATATTATATTTAAATTTATTAATTAAAAATAATTAATAAGTTGTAGCTTATGAGGATTGCACCTAATAAAATGGAGCTCACATGACTTTTGTAAATGTAAATTATGTCTACCGATTACCATTCATGAAGCAAAAGGTCAATATAAACACTTAATAACTAATATTATTTCATAAGTTATTCTTTCATTGTATGGTAAAAAAATTATTATTTTAAGAATGTATCATAATTGAAGAATGAGAACCAGAATTAGAGCGAGAATGGGAATGCGAAAACCTAAACCCAACTATATATTTTTCTATAAAGATATTTTATTATTTTGCATTTTTAAATATTTAAAAACTTTTGCATTTTCCCTCCCAATGTTACTTTACTTTGATAAACATCCACATATATATTCATAATAGAAATATGATTTTTACTATAATTATAATAATAAAGCAAAGAAGATTAGATTAGGCTTGATAAAGCCCAATCCACCAAGATCCGCCCGTAGATGACCCGACCCGACTCGTTAATATTCATCTTCCCTGATCCATTTCTTATACCATTTAAAACCACAGTAATACTATAAAGTTCCTTCCTTACCTCACCACAAATTCAAATTCTATATATCCATCATCACTGCAACATGTTATTTCCATCAAAGCTTCCAACTGAGATTTGTCTCCTTTTTTCTCTCCAATTTTCTCCCCACATTTTAGCTTCAGCCACAGCTCGTTCCCGGTTCAAAATCTTCGCAGTTTCTCGAGGAGAATCGTCTTTATCACCTTCCACCTCTCCTTTCCTTTCTGAAACACCACCTTCTTCGTTCTTCACTCGCTCATCATTCGATGCTCTATTCGGATCATACTGATGGTTTGCGAGGTACGAAAGAGCCGTTACAACATCCCCGATTAACGGACGAGCAGCAGCCTGTTCTTGAGTACACATAGAAGCCACAGCTAGAGCTTGATAAAGCCCCCTAATCGGGAATTTCCCTTGCAACCTCGGATCAGCTAGCTTTGCGAACTTTCTCTTGTCACCGAACAAAGGACGTGCCTGTGTATAAATGAAATGAATGCATAGAACACAAAATACATGTTTTAGTAGGATTTTTGTACCCATGTAACAAGGTTTTGTTGTCCTTGTGGTAATGTACTATCAATAGCTTTACGACCCGTGATGAGTTCAAGGAACACAACTCCGAAGCTATAAACATCGGACTTTACCGTCAACTGTCCAGTCATTGCATATTCCGGAGCACAATATCCGTATGTACCCATAACTCGGGTCGATACATGTGACTTGTCTCCGGTTGGACCAAGCTTTGCAAGTCCGAAATCAGACAGTTTCGGGAAGAAGCCTTCTTCTAGTAATATGTTAGAAGACTTGAAATCTCTATAGATAACAGGAGGTTTAGCCTTGTCATGAAGATACTCAAGTCCCTTAGCTGCACCCGCTGCTATCTTCATTCTTGTGTTCCAATCAAGTGCTTCTTTCTCGGGTGGAAGATCTGGTTAACGAGAATTACGCCATAAAAAAAGCACAACGAAATGAAGGGATAATTACAGTAGCAACATTTACCATGAAGATGATCTTCTAATGATCCTAAAGGCATGAAGTCATAAACTAAAAGTCTTTGATCTCCATCAGCACAATAACCAATCAAATTCACTAAATTTGGATGGTGAAGTAAACTAAGCATTAGAACTTCGACCAGAAATTCTCGATTACCCTGTAAACCATCTCGATCCAACTGCTTCACCGCAATAACCTTATAAAATTAACTAAAGTTTCAATGATCTGGAAGCATGAATGATAAAGAGAATCAGTGATGATTTTTGACCTGACCAGATGGAAGCCTGCCCTTGTAAACACGCCCGAAACCACCCTCGCCTAAGAAGCAATCCGGCCGGAAGTTATTTGTAGCATTCGCGAGTTCACGGAATGAAATGGTTTGTGCAGCAATCTGAGTATCAGGGGAGTTCTTTAGCTCTAATGTCTCCTTCTTAGGACCCAATCCGCTCCTAGATTTGAGTCTGTCTCCTCCTATTCGTAAACACAGAATTCAATACAAATATCAATCCACGAGCGATAATCAAAGTTTTGTATATTCCCAGAAAACACAGAAGAACTGTTCTTAGTCCCAAATACTAAAAATCGAAGTAACAATTCACAGCGATCAACAGATCATTAACTTTGCATAATATCAGAAAGGAAAAGGAAGGAGTAAGAGAGAAATAAACCTAACCAGATGATAATTTCGATATATTTGAGGGAATAATCGGGTGAACTTCTATATGATCATGTATGCCTGTATCTGGGTTGAATTTCTCCTCTTCTCGCGATTCGAAACAAGGAAAACAGCCCATTCTCCACAATCAAAGATCAAACGTTTTCGTATCTTCACTATTAGCAATACAGACTACAATCTCAACATCAGTGCACAGAAGAAATAATGGGTAGTTTTAAAAAAAACCCTACAAAATCCAATCCAGCGTAGTGATCAGATTCAGCGATTGAGATAGCCAAAACCCCAAAAAAAGAGGAAACGCGAAAAGTACTTGGTATTCAAATAGAGAAGGCGTGGTAACTGGTAGGTGTATAAAACAAGGGAAGCGGAAAAACAAGAAAATAGCAAGTAAGGCAAGTTCCGCTGATTCAGTTGTAAAGACAAAGAAATCTGTTGACATTTGACAATACAAACTTTACGCTCTTCACGAAGCTTTAGCCTGCCCTGTTTTACTTTCACACCCATACGCGGTTCATACGAGAGCTTATCGACATCCCATTTCCCTCTCTCCTCCGTCACAAAGACAAACCCACTTGACTGGTTAAAAGTGTAATCAATGAATCAAACTTTTTACCTTCCCTCTTTCTTCTTCAATCTTACAAGTGTAAAAAAATATTCTTCCAGTAACTAGGATCAAATTCGTGCTTGATTTCGAGTCATTCCCACGCAAGATCTAAGATTCCTTAGCCCCTCAAAGTCCATATATTTTGAAGATAATGCAAATGGGTCAAATTAATGCGATAGAAGTTGAAAGATTCTAACTTTTCAGTGCATTTCACTGTATGAAATCCAAAAGATCCGCTAGTGGGTTGTAGTAGGCTGAATCATATTGATAATGCCATTTGAAACAAAACCCATTTGAAAAGATAATGCCATCATTATATGAACAAGTTGCTCAATAAAAGTCTTAAAATGGTTGCTTCTTCAGACCAATTTCTCTTAATTTCAACTTTAATCTTCAACGTGGGTAGATGAAAAACGGTTCAAAAAGTTATAATACTTCATGAAGAACCTAATAATTTCCGAATTAGAAATTCGAAATTATTTTATTTGTTTGATCATTCATGTAATAATAACAAATTATTCTTATAGGGTATAAAGTAGGCATTGATTTCTTTATTGGTGAATAATAATCATGTTTAGACTATTCTGAATATATATTATTCGAATAAGTTTTTTTATTCGAATTATAATATGAACGAACATTAACTAGTCCAATTCGCATAATTCACATAAAACGAAGAGATTAAAAAACAAACACAATTAAATTTTAGAAATATAAAAATTTTCGAACATTTTTTTTTCCATTTGAATTATAACATGAACGAATATTATCGATTGAAACTCATCTCGTTCGAGTAAACCTAATTCACATAAAATGTAGATATAAAATTTTGAACGTCAAGATAAAATAACAAAAATAAACCTTAAGACTTATACTATATAATATTTCTAGAAAAATCAATTAGTATCGTAATTTAAAGAAATTAATTCGATGATTCAAAAAACTAATATAAAACGAACTCTAACATTGGAATTATAAATGGGCCTTGAAAAGCCCATTGGACAATTTATTCATAATTTTTTAAGAGTATATAAATAATAATATTAGTATTAATTTATAAGCATTTCATAAAAGTTTCAAATTGTAGTGTATTTTCTTCAACTGATGCTTCTTTGTTGTAAAACATGATTTATAGGACCATTTTCAATATAAATATATTTTAAAAACGAGAAAATGGCGACTTGGGTCCCCAAAGTTTGGATAATTTGGTAATTTTGGTCCCCAAAGTTTCGAGTGGCAAAAACAGTCCCCAAAGTTTTGATGATTTGATAATTTTGGTCCCCAAAGTTGCGTATTTTCGCAAAATACGTCCCCAAAGTTTGCGAATTTTGGCAAAACCGACCCCCAAATTATTTTTCGTCCGGGGACCTAATTTGCCACAAATTACAATTTTGGGGACCAATTATGCCAAAATTCGCAAACTTTGGGAACCGATTTTGCGTACATGAAACTTTGGGGGCTGGTTTTGCCAAAATTGAAAAGTTTGGGGACCAAAATTACCAAAAATTTCAAACTTTGGGACCAAAACTGCCTTCCGTCCCTTTAAAAACCGATTAAGTTGAATAGGAACTAATTCTACATAATATTAAGTAGAATTGTAATGTTTCGAAGTATTCATCATATAAATTAATAGCTATTTTCTGTTTCTCATATCTCATATTAATTTTAATATGAGATATTATGAAATGTAATAACTATAAAAAAATTTACATATAATTGTAAAATTATGATAATTTATTTAAAATATTAATATACTATTATATATAAAATAATAATAGTTTATTTATTTAAAATAATGATTAATTAATCATTAGTTTTTTAGGCGAGATCTCATTGCACCAAATCACTATTAGTTTCACTACCTCGGTATTTATATCATATATGGTTAATATTTTAGAAATGGTAGTGGCCCAATGTAATATTTTTTATTTAATCAAATTACAAATGCTTGTATTATATAAACATAGTACAAATTGAAACTAATATTATGTTATAATATTTAAAATAATTAACCGAATATTTTACAAAGTTTTTGTAAAACATCAAGTCTCTAATCAAAATAATTCGAATAATATATATTAAATTATCGAAAATACGACAACTATAGTTCTTCTACTCAAACCGGAACATTCAAATCAACTCATCTCAATTATGTCAACACATAAATTGAGACATTCAATCATACAAACTTTATAATAAAGTTTAGTAAGCAATTATACATTACAAATGAATTTCTAAATAGTTTATCATTCAACAATTGAATCGATTCAATTCCAGGTTTTTTGAAAACAAAATCCGAAACTCTTTAGATAATGAAATATATCAACTCTTTTACGTAAAATCATCTATTTCTAAAGAAGTCATAAACATACTTAAAAAGAGATGAAGATTATTACCAATATTGGATGATTTGGCCAAATTAAAAGTTAAGAGCAAACACCCTTCTTCTTTTTATTCCCGTAGCCTTTCCTCATCACATACCTTATCTCATTTTCTCTATCTTTCTTATTTTATTCTATTGTCCAATTAACAATTAAAATGATAACAAGACCAAAATTGAGTCAAAATAGAATTTTGGGCTTCACATATCCAAATAAAAAAATTTATTCAATATAGTATTGAATAGATATAAACTTTGCATCAAATGTAAAAGTAACTTGTAAGAGTGTGATTAATAAATAAATAAGATTTTAGACATGTTAAAGTCTTTTTGAATTTATTTATTTGCTTACAATTTGATTTTATTGAGCGTGAGTAACTATAATCATTTCTAATTGGCAATAAAATATAACATTAATATTTAATGTTTAATTTTAGCTTGTATAACACAAGAGTGATATTTAACATTACATATCATATCTACCCAATTAGAAGTGAATAATTAAATAAACCATAATCATAACTTATGTACATTTAATTTTTTTTATTATTTGATTTCAATTAAAACCAGAGCTGTAGAAGTCAAACTTTTTTATTTCAACTTTATGATTGTCTTGAATCAATTCTCAAATAAATATTTGAATATTGTAAACTCTTTACAATATTTATTTGAAACATAAATATTGTAAATGTATGGATGTGGCCGGAGCGCGGAGCACATGAGTTGTAATCATTTGGACCGATCAAAAGGGTCGGCCCTCGGGTGTCTTGGTTATTCCTAACTCTATCTTGGGTCCTGCAACATAAATGGGTCTTCAGGCCTGTTATTTCAAATGGACCAAGTTAAAGATCTTGGTCTGTGCATGTTCGTCTCTTGTCATATAGGCTAGTCCAATATGATTGTATTCCATCCAATACGGGGTACCTGGTCTCGGAGCCCTCATTAGTAATAATTATCATAATATTGATCTTTTATCAAATATATTCTCATTACAAACATCATAGAATATATGTTACCAAAGAATGTAACTCATATTTTCAATTATTGAAATATAATTATTTTAACAAAATATTCTTTAAAATTATATAATAAAAGTTCAAATATATCAAAACATTGTTTTTGGGCATACATATATAACATAATATCCACTTATGCACATTTCATGTTAAAACATGGTTGAACTTAAAAATAATGTGATTGTCGTGTTCCCAAATTTTGTAAAATACATGTTAAATACACGAAGTTGATATAATACATTCTATTAACAGCCAAATTTTGAAAATGGTACACAATTCCCATTAAATTCAATAATCGCTTAGTTAACATCCGTATTTCAAAAAATGTATACATTTGACAATGACGTAAGATTTACATAAACTTTAAAAGAATATCATTTAATGAATATGAGACTAATCGACAAATTGTTTCAAAATTTTGGGTGCTTCATATACAATATTTATTTTGGAGAAATCGTTTTTACATTATTTCAAAATCTGAAATCATTTATAATTTTTTCTTTTGGGTGATGTTTGCCTACGATCCTCTAACTTACGAGCCGTATAAAGAACATGACTTGTAAGTTACGAAATTGAAAATATGATACACTATTTGAGCAAAAATATGCATTTGTAGTTCTTCAATTTCAATTAAATGTAAGTAATCATCTCAAGTTACCAATGTCATTTATCATTATCCATTAAGAGCGACGTTAATGTTTTATATTTTTATGCACAATTTTCGAATTTAAATGATCAAATTTGTATAATTTTCAAACTATAATGGTCTAATATACGCACTTCGTGAACTTTGATGGTACATTACATTAACTGAAAAATGTTTGCAAATTTAACGGAAAATTATGTGCTATAAGGGGTAAAATAAACACTATTGATAATTTTAGGTACTATTCTTGTAATTTCGTAAATTTATGTATAACTTGTATAGATATAGTAATTTTAGGGTTATTTATGTAATTTTATATTGATCTTTTTACATAATATTAGAGTTTCTTATTTAATTGAATGAAGGGTGTAAATGTGTTTACAAAAAAGCCAAACGAGAATCAGTATAATAGTATTATATGTTGGGGATTAAACACGTGTACGAACAACCCCAATAGATTAAGTAGAACTCGAGAATTAAAGCAAAGAGAAAACAACGACACAAGAGATTTAACGTAGAAACCCGAAATGGGAAAAAAACCACGTGACCGACGGAAACGGCTAAATTCAGTATCACTTGAGAAGATTACAACACACACGCGAAAAGGAAAACTCGGAATACAAGAGTATTGAAGTACATAATAATAAACCCTAAGACCCCTTTATATAGATGAGGTGGTTGAGATATTAAGGTAACAAACAAATATTCCTAATATTTGATTATATCTCCATATATGATTATCCATAATCAAATCATATATATGCGTCCATATATATAGATTTGATATGATATTATTTCCTTCAATATCTCATTCCATAACTGACGATATCTTTGACCAGTGGGCCTCACCATATCTCAGTTCGATCCTCAACCGATTGCATTAATATCATATCTTCAGATCACATGCTTCGGTCCTCTACAGATTGCTTCGGTCCCTTTATCACATTCGGTATTGCGTACTTCGGTCCTAAACTCATCGGTACCAATACCGACCATCCCGTCTTCCATGTGTGCCCCAATCGACCACATTTCCGATCACCATCCAAATGTGACCGATCGATACCAATACCGATCTTCACACTTAACACTATAGTACTAGGAGAGGTTGACATTTTCATTAATGGGATTGACAGGGAGCTTGGAGCTTCCAAATTTCACACAACTTTATATAATAGTTATAAAATAAATGTCATTATAATTTATAGTCTACTTTTCCTACGTGCATGTATTGCAAAAACCGAGTAGCATCGGTATTATTACAGATTCCACCCAATATCAATCCATAGAAAATAATTGTTGGTAGCGTGCTGTATACCGCATGATATAAAAGTCTTATCGGTCCAGATCGATATGAAAACATTAAATTAAATCGAGGTGCATTGTGAATCTTTTGAGTCAAGCTGAGATTGGTTTGAATTTGAATTCGAATTACTAACACACCAAACAGAATTGAGCTAGTTAATGAGTTAATAATAGTATATATTTAATATTAAAATATATAATAATTTTAATTAATTCAAATTTTAAATTGGAACTCGATCCTAAACCGAACATCAATTGAATTGAACATTTAATCATAATTTTGTAATTTTAATACTCGAAATGAACCTTGTCTATTAGAGATGAAATCGAACTTTAAAAACATTTAAGTTCATCTCTATTTGCAAAATCTAACCTTCTTTATTTATATCATACTTTTTGTTTATTCTACTTTTTATTTTTCTAAAATGATTCTCAAAATTTGCAAAATTGGTCAAATTTGATATCTAAAGTGCCAAATAGGCAGGCACCTTGGAGTTGGTTTTTAATGAAAACTTCAATTAAATATTGTTAAGAGTAAAAATCTACTCTGTGATGTTTTATAATCAGGTGATGATACCGCTGGTATACGGTAGCCGTAATGAAAGAAGAACAAGAGTTTATACATGGGAAACCCGAGAACCGGAAGGAAAACCCACGGGGCACCAAACCCAGGAAGAATTCACTAAGAACTTTTGATCAAGAACTCTCCGGAGAGCTTGTCCTTCAACATTTTCAGACCTCTCTCTTTTATAGACAAACATTCTACATATTTTAATCGCACACAATCTTATCGTAATCTATTACGATCTCACCGCAGCCACCTCGAGCCAATTTATGAGACTTTTGTGCACGCCGAAGCCGCATACCACCGCCTGGAGTAATGGCATAACCTTCATTGACATTTCTCCTGAGGACGCCGATCGCACACCCTTCTTCCAACAATTCATTACCGATCGTGCCACACTCCGTAGGGTACCGATCGACTGACCATCGATTCTCTCGTCCGATCGGCAAGAGGATATTGTCGTCCGATCGGTCATATCACCTGATCTTGACCGTATCGTCGTAAGTCATATATTAACAAATATATTGATAACCAATTATATCACACACACTCAATTTTAATAAATAGTTTTGACAAATATTAGAAGTATAATAATATTCTTTGCCTATAATATACTTTAAATACCACAATTATAAAATTTTAAAAAATTACCTCAATCATTATTACATAATAATAATAAAAAATAAAAATAATTTGAATATTAGAAAATATGTAACCCAGCGGGGGGTTCTGGTATTTGATGCTTAAAGTTAGATACAAAATTAAATTATGTCATTAATGACTGCCCGCCCCATAAACATTTACTGAACAAATTTGGTAGATTATAAAAATAAGTCTTCAGTCACGCCCATATGTGGGTCAAAATACACACTTCCATTTTCATCTACTCTATCCCATATAATAAATTGTCGCATTTCTACATAATAATATTATTCTTTTATTTTCTAATGTTTATACTTAACTATACTATATTTTATGATTTAAATAACAGTAGTTTTTATGTTTATTGCATCATATTTCTTAAATATATATCATAAAATAGAATGTTTTATAAAACAATTATTTTTATGTAATCCAAATGACAATAAATAAAGGGAAATTGATATCCGGCGGGAGACTGACTCCTTCAAAATAAATAAATGTGCACAGTTTATATTTTATTTAATTAGTTAATACTCAGAGTATAGTTTATTACTCGGGGAGTTTATATATGAAGGTAAATAGCAGGATTGCAGTGCAGGGAATGGACTCAAAATTGCAGGGGCCAAAAAGTGGAAATAAGATGAGTTAGGGGATCAGGAGACAATAAAGTTACACAGGTTTTAGTTCTTGTCGGTTAAAATACAACGTATTTCCCCCAACACCGCCGTAAACCGTACCCGTCAACGCCGCCTGGTGTTTCAGCCTCTTCCGCCGCTGTATCAGAGCACGCGCAACCGCTTCTTTTTCGCTACGCCTCGGGATAACGCCAATATTTCTCTACTTTAGGGGACAAATATCTAAATACCCACAAATTGCAGCCCCTTTTTTATAAATTTTAATTATGGTCGAATCACGACCCACTGCGTCATCAGCTTTTTTCCCCAACAATACGACAGACAACCCTTCGCTTATTTGACGTCATCTTGGTCCCCACTTCATACCTCATTTTTTTATTTTTTTTAATTAAAAACAAATCATTTTTGTTATTTTAAATTTCTTATAAAATATTTTGCATCCATTATTATGTACCGTACCGGTTAAAAGTTCAAATTTATAATAAAGTTTTTGAAACAAAATATAATATACACATGTATATATTTTAAAATAAAAAAAATAAAATAAAATTGAATAGTTCAATCAGTTTGTCGGGTTGCAGATTTTTTCGATATCAGGGGTTTTAGAAGTTGAACTGATTTTTGACCGGTTAGCGATTGAAGTACTGGTTGTCATCAATATTTTAAATATCCGGTATACTGTAAATTTCGAACGTACCGATTCAGGTCTAAACATATTTTTAGTTGGTCGGAATTAACTTATCGAATTTGAAAAAAGTTATATGAAGTTTTTAGAATTTTTGTATTCTTATTTTTTCGAATTATAAATAATATAAATTAATAATAATTAAATATTTGTACATTTTCTATGATAGTAATGTAATTAATATAGTTTAAAATATTTATTTTAAGCACAAATAAATATGCAATTGAATTAAAATATCCCAACAAGATTGAAACTATAAATAACTTATTTTTAAATAAATTCAAATACATAAATTAAATATAACTTTATGAAGTCAATGAATAGTTGTTATTTTTTTAGATGGATTTGAAATAATATAAAAAATGGTGAATTTATTATTGTGGTAGTATTTTATCAATTATGACCTGACTTGGACACTAGACGATATTAATAGATTACTAATTTCAATGCACAAAAAATGTAGCAGCCAGGCCGGCCATGCTTAAAAACAGCTACCCAACATTCATATTTTCACCTAATAAATAAACTTTATGCTATAAATAATTAAATAACCCTATACTTACATTCTCGTAGCAGTTACTTCCACCTGACCCATTCACTAACAACCAATTAGCCTACACTATTTTTTAAGGTGTCCAGACATCTTAAGCATATTTCATTATCTCTTATGGATGAAGAAAAATCAAATGTTAAGTATAATGATTTATCTATCACTTCACAAGATAAATGTTAAATGTGTTCGCACTGGTGTAGAGGTAAAATTTATGATTAAGGAAAAAATACAGTCGTAAAGATTCAACCAGAGTTATTATAGCTAGATTAGTTCAAAACGAACAATATCGTGCAAGTGAGCAACGAGTCGTTAAACTTTAGGGGTTACCTTAGCTATGTTTTAAATTTTCATTTAATATTTTTAAATATTTTGATAATTTACTACTATCTATTATATAAATAAATTACACTATTTATTAGATATTATATGTTGGAAATTTAAAAATAGATTTATCATGATTAAGAAATATGTAGGTTGCATATTAGGAATATAATATTATTATATAAAAAATAAATAAAATATTTATTTTAAAATTTTGTATTTTAATGGATTTACTTTAATGAAATGGTGATTTTATAAATTTCGAATCTTTTGATTTACTACAAAAAAATTAAAATAATTTATTTATTTTAAATTTTTAAAAATAGAATACTTGATATGAATTAAACCAATAATTAAATGGTTCAGTAAAACCGTTTAAAACAAAGATTCAGAGCATGTATTGATGCTGTCCATATTTAATTTGGACAGCCAATTTGTTTAAACTTTAAAGGATATGCCTGTTGGTTTATTTTGTAGCAATTAATATTGTCAAACCATTTATTAATTGGTTTAAATAAATTAAAAAGGGAAAAGACAGTACAAACATAAATACAAGCTTCTGCTATATATACAACAAGTTTCCCTCTTCACAGATCACACTTAATTTCTCATTCATTTCTTCCTTGTTCGTTTTCATTAGTACAACGAAAGTTTAGAGTATTCTCCAATATGCAGTACCAATCAGAGAGCTACTACAGGCCTTCTTCTACCTTCCACAGCGGACTTCCGGCGGTGGATATTTTAGAGAGAGTGGCGCATTTAGCCTCCGGCAGCGCGGTGGTGATATTTAGTTTGAGCAGTTGCTGTATGTGTCACGCTGTGAAACGACTTTTCTGTGGAATGGGAGTGAATCCTACGGTGTATGAGCTTGACCAAGATCCTAGAGGAAAGGAGATTGAGAGGACGCTTTCTTTGTTGCTCGGCGGTGGTGTCTCCGCCGTACCGGTGGTGTTTATTGGCGGGAAACTTGTCGGCGCGATGGACAGAGTTATGGCGTCCCACATCGGTGGTACTTTGGTTCCCCTCCTTAAAGAAGCCGGAGCTCTATGGCTTTGAATAAAAATATTTACACGTGTCTTCTTTTCTTTTTTGCTTTTGTTTTTTCTTGGAAATTAATTAATAGGAGTATAATTATATTCTACAAAATTATATATATTAATTTGTTAAATAAAATATAAATGGTATAAGTACAAAATACGAGGAATTACACTTATCAAGGAGTGTCAGTTGATATAATAAATAAATTATATACTTTATTTAATTAGTTATTGAATCAACGCCTATAATGAAATGTTTAACAAACTTAATCTTACTTTCGGATTTGATTTTCTTATTTCACTCTTAAGTGATTGAACTATTTAAATGTAAATGCATAAATTAATAAATTCCATATGGGAAATTACGCAATAATATTAAATATTTCATTGAACTTGCTAATATTAATTTATTGGGCTGGGCTGGGCTGTTCTGATAATAAAGGAGACTATATGAGCTTTTCGGGTTTCTTTGGCCCAAATTTGGAACCGATTTTTCGTGTTGACAAATTTCGCGGTGTAGGCTTCGGCACGGCAACAAGACGACCACCTCGTTAGAATCTGATGATTCCCTGAACTCTCTGAAGCCATTGCTGCCGTAGTTGGTTCGCTTACATCTGGTCGGGGCTGCTGCTGTTCTATTGATCGTTAACGTATTTTTGATAAACGATGTCCTCGGTGTTTGTTAGATATTAACGTTTTTGGAGTCTCACTGCCGATGGCGCTTCCTCTGGGCAAGCTTACGTTAATAATCGGTGCCGGTTAGTGCCTTGATTTGTTCTCGTTTAATGAGGTTATGGAAAGTTTTGTGTACTGAGATCTTGTACATTTAATCGTGATTGATTTTGGGGATTATCATAAGTTTTAGTTACTACCGTACCTCACTGCTATTTCTTTTCCTCTTTCCGATTGAATTTTTTCTGGTATCTTTTTATTTATACTTCAGTGATATACAGGGGTTGTGGGCTCAGTGTTTGCTAAAGAAGGCGGGCTTTCAAATTTTTCTGATATTTTCTCTGGTGCGCTTAAGGTAGTTTTTTTTAATATAGAATTACTTTGGTGCTCGATTTTCTTCGATAGCATTTGCTGGACTTGAGGAATTCCTTACCTGTGTTGTTTTTTATTGGCGAGAAGATTATTATAAAGCCGCTTAGGCAAGATGATTCGTCCGTTTCAAGCTCCAAGCCAAAAAATGACATTTTGATGCAGCAGGTTTGGGCATGTTTTGTTGATTTCCTTGTGCTTTGCGGCTTTATGTCTTGCCTGAAAAGAAAGTCAGAGATGGTCTTTTATTCTTTTATCTTCTTGCTCGCATTTGTTCTTTGCCGCCCTCTAGTCATAATAAAATTTTTTGTTATAAAAGAAAATTCATACTTTCCAAGTAAACTTCTTATTATAAAACATCGTGTATTGCTTGACGTACTGCACTTCGTATCATTGAGCTTCAATATTCTGCTTAACCTCCTGAATTTAGATTATTTTTTGTGCTTGTGCAGATAAATAGCCTGCGAAATGAACTGCAAATCTTGACATCATCTAACAGAAGCTTAACCATTGTCACAGAAAATCGATCAGGTGTGTCCATTATTACCAATAAATTAATTATGTTAATTTAGTTTTTGGGACAATTGCAACTTGGTAGAATTGTAGAAATTATTCATCCGAACACTTGTAATTTCAAAAGTTCATTATCTGCTTTTCATCTTTGTTCATATTCGGTCTGGGACTCTGATGATAGTTTTGTATTCTTCTCATTTATATTTCTTAGTCTACTGTGTTCTCCTAAAAGATTATTGTTGATCTTCCATATGTTCTCCAGGGGCTGGCAAATATGGTGCTTTAGTTATTGTGGTAGTTTTTGGATATGGTTATATTTGGTGGAAGGTAATATATCTTTTTTTCTCACTAGCTTCAAAATTTTAAGTCTCATTCTTGGAAGTATTTGTATCTAGGGTTGGAAAATAACAGATATGATGTTCACAACTAGGCGTGGCTTAAATGATGCATGCTCGTCTGTAGCTAAGCAACTTGAGATGGTGTATTCCTCGATTGCGGCAAGTTCTTTCTACAGAATATTTTTTCATTACTTTTCAACTTTCTTTGAACTCTATTTGCTCTATTATAATGATATGAATGCATGAACTATGAACCATCGCTGTTCACCTCGAGTTTCATTGTGCAATCTATGTTTATTTTAATGCCTCATTTCTTTGAATTTTATTCACCTTAAATTGATTCTTTAGATATGAAGCCAAAATTGTGCTGATGAGTTCTGGTTTTCATGTTATACTTTTCTAGGCTACCAAGAAGCATCTATCCTCAAAAATTAATTCTGTAGATTCCAAAGTTGATGAATGTTTGGATAATACTTCTGCCACTAAAGAAGACGTGAGGCAGTCTTCTTGATTTTTCGAGTTTGGATTCTAGTTTCTATTGAGAATAGTCACATATTACTTACTATCTACAGGTTTCTTTCCTACGAGATGACCTGAAACAAATTGGAGCTGATGTGCAATCCGTTCACCATGTAGTTAAATCTCTGGTGATTGATTTTGCTTCCATGATTTTTTTCTTCCTCGATATTGTATACTGAATGTTGGATGAACATGAAGCATTGCATACTTTTATGTCGCAGGAAACAAAAATTTATAGGATAGAAGGTAGGCAGGTACTGTTTTATTGTTGCATCTCTGTTCATTGTTAGACTTTTTACTTGATGCCCGGTTTTTCACATAAGCTCTGTTATCGTGACTGAATTTGCGCAGAATGAAACAAATAGTGGAGTACAGAAGTTGGTTTCTTTTGCAATGAATCTCGAAAATAATCGAAATATGGAGCAGATCGAGGTTAGGGGAAGCGTAAAACACATTTCGTTTTATATTTCAGTTACCATAACTCTATAATTATGAGAATGAACTATGTAGGAGCGTACTCCAAGCTCATCCAGGCCAGCTATTGAACATCCACAAGCATCTCCTTTACGGGTATCATCTAATTGATATGTAGCATCTATTTATAGTCAAGAAGTAGTTAATCTTAAAGAATGAGGTGATTATCCAAATGCAAACTTACTCGTTGTCCATATCCCACATTTGAAAGAAACTTGATCAAGTATTTTCTATACAATTTTGCTCTCCTATTGATTGCACACGTTCGAAAATATCAATAAACATCCATTGCGCTTTGCAGGAGTTGTCTCTACCGACTAGTTCATCGACGGAGCCTCCATCACCGTCTCATTCAACCGCACATCCAAGGAGCCAAAGCGCCATAGCCTCGATTATCAGTTCTGGCTGGGGATTTAAGGTATCAGAGACTCTCAGTTTATCATTTTCCCAAAGATTCAATTGCCTTATTATCCCATTCTTTATAGGAATTATCTGAAGATACCCAAAATCCCGATTCATCTGAACAGACAACTAGCAATGATGGAAGAGTTTTGGGAAGAACATTTTCTGGTATTAGAGCATCTTTAGTTACAAGAAGCGGTTGCCTGTTGAAATAACCAGAGCAAGCCAGCCATATATTGTTAAGTTATAGGTAGCCTACTTTTTTTGTAGAGTTCATGGTCGTATATTATTTAAATTCCTCATAATTTTTATGATTTAACAAATTTGGTGTTAAAGTTTCTTAATTTTGTTAAATTTAGTTTTGTACTTGGATGATTAAATTTTTCAAATTTATGAAATATTAGAGATCGTTTTTGCTAATGAACAAGGTATGAGGATTATTGATATCTAATAATATTTACTAAAATCATATTATAACGGATATGGTGTTATAATAAAATTGAGATGGCATTGGACTGGCTTATTTTGCCTTCTATGGACTACTTAACGGCCCATTGGGAATTATTTTGTAGGTACACTTCATTCTGTTACGCGGCGGTAAGGGGAGCTTTCCCGCCATTTTACGCCCTTTTGGATCAGAGTATTTCTTTTCTCAACCAATTTTTGCTGATCACTCGTTTTTGGATAGTTCTTGAGTGTTATTGTTATTTTTTGGGATCACTTATGGAGATCGTTGGACCCCGAAGGAGATCATCGGTGTCCACGTTAGACGACGCCGTTCCGACATTCCCTCTGTACCGTGCGCCGCCTGAACTTGAGGTTCGGCTGGAAGACTTCGAGCTTTACGGTGTTCAACGCCTTAGAGGTTAATTATTTTTTTTTTCTTGGTTGGAGTGGGATATTATGTTAAGAAGTCTGCGCAAGATTGTTTTGAGTTATGTTAATTAAATACACCTTCATTGTTTATTCGCAGTTCATACGGGAATTTCAGATGGACTTTCCCGTGGAAAGAAACCCAATGAGATGGAAGAATTGGTACGGTTAGACTGTTTCTGGTCCGATGGCGTATTAGTGGCTGGATGTTTCTCTAGATTTCCTTAATAGAATCCACTCGATTGTGTTTGGTACAGGTGAAAAAATTATGGAAGGCAAACATGAATCATTCAGATGAAACTGATGCTTTGAACAAAGACATCATTTCACATTTTGTTTTACGCCTTGTTTTCTGCAGAGAGTAAGTTTCTTGTTTCTATACTTTTGTTCCTAGTATTATTTTACTATATGGATTGGGGTCAATTTCTTGATGCCATTTTGTAAATTATTATAAATATAGCGAGGAACTAAGGAAAAAGTTTCTTTCAATGGAAACTACACTGTTCCAGTATCGTTTTCTGTTAGAAACTCCTGAGGTTCAGGTATGCAGATTTTTCTTCAAAAGTTTAAAGATATATCATTTTAGTCCTAGTGCTTGGAACGATAAATTGGTGACTGATCTAGTCCTTGGGCTTCTCCCCAGAGAACAGTGTTAGGCAAGTTTGATCTACCTTATAAAGCCGTGAGCACTTCAGAATATGAGGTAATGTATTCCATCACCCTGCTGTGAGGCTTCAGCTTGTTTTCACATGTTGTGGTTGCATGTTAGTTCTTATCAAAATATACTCATTAATGACATGCCCCTTTTTTCAGAGTGTGAAGGACAAACTGAGCCAGGTAGTTCGTTCCACAGGCCAATCCTTATCAAGTGGTTTGTTTCTTATTTTTCTTGAAAATTTTTTATTGGTTCAACCGAATACTTCTATGTTTGATGGTTTGTGCCTTTTTCTGCTCTGTGCTGTTTCAGCTGATTCCGTATTCTATAAGGTAACAATGGCTATTCTATATGGTAACAATGGCCTTTTTTTATTCATTATTGGCAGAAATGATAGAAAAATTGGATCGAGGCTCTCACAATCTTATTTTTAGTAAAACTCATCCTGTAGTTAAACATAGAACAAATTTTTGGCAGAATCTGCCAAGCAGCGGAGATATATGATTATGAAGAATTATTAGTCCTTTCACTAAATATATCTCAATAAATGCTAACTACTAGTTGACTGTCTGAATCATTATCGCATTATAGACATCCTTAAACCCGACTTTCATTTTCCAAAATGTAGGTGCCATTTGAAGAAGTTCCTAATCTAGTAGGAGATCGTAAAGTGTTTATTCTGAAGGGGTATGCATATGTCGCTATGAACCAGGTTATCTACTTTGGCACTTGAAGATAAATCTATGTTGCATCTCCTTCATGCCATCTTCATCATTGAGTCCTGGCTTTCTTTGCAGGTGGTTCACCTCCTGATGACCCAATATCGCAGCCATCTCTCGAAAGCCCTTGTACTGACTAACCGGTATGATAATCTTAATTGTTGTCATTGTAATTTGTTATCCTCATTTCTGTGGTCCCCTTTTTTGTACATTCTTTGCCTTTTAAAACATATCTTTTAGGCTGTTGTATGTCTTCAAATTTAATGTTAGTGCAAACTAGCTATCTCTTAATTACCTTCAAAATATCTTAGACCTTACGGGATTTTGCTTATCTCAAACATCTTAGGAGTGATCTATCTTGTGCTTTTTAGAAAATGGACATCTATGATCAAAGAACAAGAGAAAGAAAGACTGGCTCCTGTATGTATTGATATTGTTTAACAATTTATCCATATCCTTGTTACTTGATTGTTAACTTTACATAGATACTTGAGGCTCTACCTAAAAGTTATTTAGGCCCTGACTACAGCCAGGTTTGTGTGGAAATTCTGACCATTTTGTCTCATTCTTAACAAGTCCCTATATTAATCATTGAAATGCCACTTTAGCCAAAAGAGTTTGTGGATGTATCCCTGAAGGACATCGATCAAATTGCCAAAAGCTCATTTCCCCTTTGTATGCGTCATTTGTTTGATAAGGTATCAAGTGGGGTATGAAAAGTTATAGTGCATTTATCTTCGAGTGGAATTAATTTTTGGCGTATACATGTTCAGCTTAAGGAGGATCATCACCTGAAGTTTGGTGGTCGGATGCAATTGGGCCTCTTTCTCAAGGTGCTGTACTTTTGTACTAAATATGTTGATTGTCATGCTTATGTTGTAGGCACTTCTGGCATGTCAGAGCATTTTATGTTTTAAAATGTATGATTTCACCAGTAATGGATGCTGGAGTATTTTTTTCCATGCTGCTTTGTGAACTGGATCTCTTTAAAATATATTCTAATGAAGATATATGGTGTAAACCTTCTCTCTTTTTGAAAGTACTGATATTCTTTCTTCTTATTATTAGGGTGTTGGCCTCAAATTGGATGATGCCCTCACTTTCTGGAAGTCAGAATTCACAAAGAAGGTGATTATGCTAATATACCATTTTTTCCGATTTAATGCATCCTAAAACAGTGCCACATACATGACAGTTATTTCATGTTACCGTTTTATTTCACCTTGCACTTTGATGTTTGAAAGTTAATTATGCTGAGATTCACTTAGAAAGACAAGATCAGCATGATTTTCCTGTGAAAAAACTGATGAAGGATAAGATTTATATCTCTTTTGATTTCTGCTTTTTGGAAAGAGTATTCTCTGTAACATCCCATGTTACGCCGCTCAGGTTTCTGCTGAAAGATTTGACAAGGATTACGCTTACGGAATAAGACACAATTATGGAAAAGAAGGGAAAAGGGCGGTAATGAATTTTTTNCTTCTCTTTTTTTTGGAGTAGGGTACAACTGAGCTTCTGAGAATCCCAATTTTTCCAGGAAAAAGGATTAAAAACGAAGATAAGTAGAGCTGTGATCGTACCGTGTAAAGTTATTAAATAGTTCAAGATGGTGGGAGCTTTTTACATCACTCTGATCCACTCAAGTGAAGAAATGAAATTGTTCTTGTATTGAGAAAGAGGTATAACTCTTTTTTAGCTACTGGTGTGTGAAAACAGATTGATTTTTCATTGATTCTTTCAAAAAACAGGCAAGTGTAGATTCTTTTGATTTTTGAATCGCCTGCATATTATAAGTTAATGCTTATTATACGTGTATTCACAGCTTTTGTGGCTTTTTTGCTTGGTTTACTGATTTTATGGTGTCAATTCAGCAGCAAAATGCCATATATTAGAATAATAGTTGTTTGTGTTACTTCTGAACTAGGAGGAGCAACTAGATTGAAGATGGAGTGGAGTGGGAAATGTGATTGGGAGAACCTCTTTTCCTTTGGCTCAAAAGCCACTTCGAATCCAAAGAAGCTCCATTTGGGAGAGTTGGTTATCGACGAAATAGACACAGCATCGCCCGTCAATATTTTCTCCGAATGTGATGGTCTTCATGCTTCAGCTGAATCTTTTACAAGAGATGAAATTCATAACTCGAGCTTCAGGCTCATGACTCCAAAAGTCCCTCCCGAAAACTCATTGACAAAAATGGTGATGAAGGAAGCAGAGCCATTGATTGGTTTGAAGTTGGGAAAACGGACGTACTTTGAGACTACTTGTCCTGTGGTTAATGTTAAGACCTCCTCATCTTCAGCGAGACTTATTACATCTAATAGAACTAAATCCTCTTACCTGAGCCGCCCGATACCAGGATGCTCAGTCGAGGGCTGCATTGCTGATCTTTCCACTGCTAGAGAATATCACCGTAAACATAAAGTTTGTGACATTCATTCCAAAAGCTCCAAAGTCATCGTTAGAGGCGTTGAAAGCCGTTTTTGTCAACAGTGTAGCAGGTAACAACAAAGAAATTCTAATGCGTTCATGTTTCATGGAGTTCATTTATTCTTTTTGCGTTATTTTAGGTTCCATAACTTGTGTGAATTCGATGATAAGAAGCGTAGCTGTAGAAGAAGACTGTTAGATCATAATGCTCGTCGTAGGAAGCCGCAACAAGAAACCATAATTTTCAATTCAGCTGGTCCCTCAGCACCCTCCTATGGTACTTTTAGTCTCTTCAGAAATAGTATACATTTATGGTGCATCTTTAAGTGATCACATGCCTTTTTAACTTCCATCTTTTACTTGGAAATGTACAGAAAGAAGGGAGCAAAGAGGGTTTTTTCTGAGCAATATACAGACTAGAAGTTGTAACAGCACAAAATGCACCACTAACAGAGATCATTTTATCAGATCTATGACTCCACTGCATGTCCCAACGATGAATACCAATTCAGGCACTGGCTTCTTCACATCCAGTAACTCTACACCCGATTTTCTGCACTCAGGTTTGTCATTAGAATCCAATAACATGAGTTTTGATATATTTGGTTCAAAGGAATTACTCTTTAAATTTACTCAAATAGAAGCAGCAACAGAGTACGGTCGTGCTCTCTCTCTTCTGTCAGCAAACTCTTGGGATTCATGTGGATCAGAATCACTACATGTTCATTATCAAGGCATTTCTACAGCAACTGAGCCCGTGATATATGAAGTTGGTGAAGCCTTACCTGAATTTTTGCTTCCTGGGCATTATCTATCATCAACATAATCCCGTGACTCAGTGATAAAACCAGTTCCGAGTTTGGATTTTACTGATCTTCTTTAACATCATATTCTTTTTACCAATTTGTCCATGGATGACTGTTTGAGCTTTTCTAATCATTGGTTATCCAAAAATTGCTGTGGGAAATCAGGAAATGTCCATTTCATTGTGGTACTGAGGCTTGAGATAGAGATACTCGTTTTTGTTTATTTTTTAATGCAGTAATTTGGTCATTCATGTTACAGTTACAGTTTGTAAGGAAGAAGAACCAATTACTGGAACAAAGACAATACATTTAACAATTACAGCAAAAAACAGTGGCTCGGCTAGTAAGAAGGTGTAACCAACGTTTTGAAAAATGTTATTCCAACAACGATTAGCGCCGCCGCAGCAGGCGGCTGCTGGCAGAAACCTTTACTTGTGGTTGTTTCCGGCGACGCAGTTCCGGGAGTGGTTATTGGTGATGCGGTAGTGGGAATATTAGTGAAGATGTCGGCGTCACTGGAGTTGGGCGGCAACTTCAGCAACCCTGCGATGAGATAAAGAGTCAAGAACGTGAATTATGAAGCATAAAGACGTGAAACGTACGGGGACAGTCGGCGGCGGTGGCGTTTGCGACCTTGCAGGCGACGGGTAAACGGAGAAGCTGGGTTTCCTTGATACCCAAGCTTTTTGTTGCATCGCTAGTTCCGTTGTGGATCTGCTGTACGAAAAAACACATGCAGACTGGCTTTGTATTCTTTAACTCGACGACGGTATCACAGCATTCTTTAGTGGGCTCTGTAGATTTCTCTGTAACGAAGGGAAGACACTGCGTCACTTTCTGAAACTCCGGTGCACAAGTGGTCATAAGGGAATCGTCCGCCGCAGCTTGCGGATGAATGATGAAAAGGAGGACCACCGGCAGGAGCATGGTGATTATTATGTTTTTCATTTCTGCTGTTGAAAAAAAAGTGGTGAATGGGAGGAATTAAAGGTGAGAAACTGTATGTAGTTGGAGCAGTAAAGGCTGGGCATTTAATTAAACAAGTGAAAAATTCATCAGCTATCCGATCGCTACCTTCTCAACTTATCCGCCATTAATGCTGACCTTGAAGCTACAAAACCTTCGCCATCGCCACCACATTGCAACCATACAAGGATTCCCTTAAATTATTATTCCACAAAAAGAAAATAATGAATTCTAGATACTTTTACTATCAATTCGGTTCAATCGACATATACTAAATCGTTCATAAATTTCAAAAAATGTAATCAAACAAATAATATCTAAATATTCAAACAAAAAGTATGATAAAATCAGTTTAACAAACAATCAAATTGTAATACACAACTTAATTACAAAATTAGTAATACATAAAATTCATAGAAAAATTCAGAAATAAAGATTGAAACAAGAAATCATGAAGAATAAAGTGAAATTGAAGACTTGAATGTGGAATCCAATCTAATTAGATAAGAGTATTGAAGAGCCTTTTAAAATGATTTTTCTTCAAACATTATGAATTAGGTTTTTTTTAAATGTTGGCCATTTTATAAACAGTTAGCGGACCCGGCCCAACCGTCCGGCCCATATCAGGACCTTAAACATAGATCATTACTGTTATTATTATTGTCAATTTAAATTTCAACAATTGACAATAAATTATTCCGTTTATCAATATAATTCAAAGGCGGTGAAAAAATAACATTTACCGCCACTTATGAGCTAAATTTACGGAACAATTATGAAATAATAAATTAAAAATGTGAACTCACGGAATCCATCTTAGTTGTAACATGCTCATTGGTCAATTTGGGATCATAATATATATACTTAAGATTAAGTCATGATTAATTAAGGTAATAAATACTATAAATATAAGACATGTTAACTCACATATCCCGCTCGTATCTTACAAGACTCAAGATAATAATCCTCTAAGTCTATAGATATTACAGAATCTCTGAATTCGTCCCTCTTAATCCATTTCGGCGAGCGTTGTTCTTCTGCAAAGGTTAATAACGACAAAATGACGCACTTTGAGTATCGTAATTTCAAAGGTAACAAAAATTTATTCAGTTTAAATATATATGTTCTTGATTATTGAAGATAACGAATTAGGGTTTTGTTTCCATTTATGTTTCACTATTTTCGGTAGACTATAGTTTAAATGTCTCAATTCCCATACCAGTGACTGTAAAATTTAAATAGCGCAATGATGTAATAGGGTTTCTGTAAACCCTATTTTCGGTTTCTTGTGTTCTTGAAATTGATAAATTAAAGGATAATTGTTTTGGTTTGTCAGTCACAAAATATAGTTCAAATGCAATCCTATTCGAGACACAAAAAGCTGAAAAGATATACGATTTTTACATCAACGATGAATATGGAATCCGTTTAATTCACGATGTATATCGAAGAAGTGATGTACCCGTGATACGTAAGCATGAATGAATCCATTATTTTCCTTTGTTTTATATTTCGAATAATAATCATTGTTCTTCTGTAGTGATCACAAATGTTAAAGAAACAAGAGGAAAATGGGCAGCGTGCATCTTCCTTGTTAAATTCATTGAAATGGGAATCTTGTGGGATACATTGGATTATATCGCCAGGGAACAAGAAGCAATTAATAATTCAACAAAGATATCTGTTGGAAACAAAAGAAGAGGAGAATTCAACGATCAATCCGGACCGTCAATGAAGAAAAGTAGATGTATCTGGACCAAAGAACGTGAACTTGACTTCACTGATGCCCTAAAGCAGCTTGAACCTCCTAGTAAGATTAATAATCTATGTTTTATTATGTCATTTTATTACATATAAATGTTATTTTTGTTGTAGATAATACACCGAAAAGAATACTTGAACTCATGGGAGATCCGAATTTAACAAGAGAACATATTGCAAGCCATTTACAGGTAATTTTGACGTGAGATTTAAACATTATTTACAATGTATTCACTTATTTTATATTTTTGTCAGAAATATCGATTGAAACACAAGAAAAAACAATGTTCTGATCATGTTCCGGTGTTGATCAACGAAAGCGTGACTAATAATTCATCGGNAAATGTATGAATCAGTCGATTATATCCAAAATACCCACACCGAAAATCAACAACGCTTACTTTTAATCTCCGGCAATCTGAAAGTCTCGCCGGAGATCAGTTCAGATCCACCGACTTGAAGAATAAACAAACAATCCCTGAATCCCCCTACATATGGGAAGGTGAAAAACTATACAACAACCGTATAAATGTTTTTACTTCAATCCATTGAAAAACTAAACTGCCGCATTTCATCATTCCACGTCAGGAATCCAGACCAGGCGGGTACAACCTGTCAGTCGAATCCCATCAATTAATCCCTCAACATGTTACAGAGCAGCTTTTCCCATTCTTAATGCTAAAAAATCATCAAAAATCCAAAATATTGAATGTTTTTGTTATAATTAACTTTTTACTCCGACAGTATCTTGGGAACAAAATGCACTGTCACCATCAAGGAAGATGGTTAAAATAATAACATGGCAAGAACACAGCCATTAACTCATCTCACTGTTAAAAAGCTATATAATGAACAAGTAATGAATCATTTAAGTGTAGAGCTGGATAACTAGAGAGTGAAATTATATAAAAAGCAATGATTTGTTATTATAGTGAAGTGGGAAGAAGCATGTCATGTGATTATTAGTGAGGCAGAGCATGTGCAGTTTCGCGTATTGGTCCAAGACCCTGTTTTTAGATCACCTCATTAATTTCTTCAATAATTGACCCGGCCACCAAGCAGCCTGCCAATCTTGTCATCCTGATCCCACATTATTAAATTAATTCAAATACAGCAGCTTTTGAGTGTACATATTCGGGTTCGGGTATATGAAATTCTGCTAAATAACAAACAAGAACAAGAACAAGATAAAGACTGCTACAAAAATGAAGCCATGTTAAGGATCAAATCAATAACTCCAGAGCAAATCATAAGGTTTACGCTATTTTGGAAGAGACGCAATATACCAGAGAAAAAAAACATCGCCAAGGCAAAACATATTTATAAAATTAAAATGATGGCGTCGCCCGGGTTCGAACCGGAGACCTTCAGTGTGTTAGACTGACGTGATAACCAACTACACCACGACACCAATTGATGTCTGGATTTTAGACATAATAATCATAATATATTCATCTAATTTTCTGTGTCTAAGTAAAATGCTTGTTCAATAAGAGAAAGCCTAGAGACAATGTTAGCATGATTGACTATGCATGCCATTTTGTTACAGAGATTGAGTGTATTTATAGAGAAGAGTTATTGGGATTTGATTCATTGACTCACTTGAATTCCCAGAAAAAAATGCTTCTCTTGGGAAAGGTAAACACACAGACAAACTGGTTATTTTCATACCAGTTTGTTAAAATGGTTAAAATGTAATAACACATTGAAAACTAATCAAAATCATGCCTTATTTAACAATGTAACCAAATAACAACAATAAATGTAATAATCATAGAATCATAAAGCTGTAAAATAAGTAAATGCTAAATCTCAAGTCATCTGAATGATCGGGCCGGATCATTCTCGCTCATTTGGAGGAGTATTAGAGTCATCTTCTCTATGCATACTCTCATGATACTTGAAGCAATCCGAACACAGTATCTCCAAACAGAACGTTTCTTCATATTCAGTATCGTTAACACATCTCCCGCACTTAGAACACCGAGCAACGCAAAGAGTGCATGCTTTACAAGATTGAGAACATCTTTCAGAAGGGCAATCGTAAACTAATCCGTACTTCTCGCATCTTGGACACATTTCAATATCCAAAACACGATCATCTTCATACCGTAGATAAAATTTTCCACAGTGATAAAAGTATTGTCTTGAAGGAGTACGACAATTGTCACCGTCAACACCAAGCAACAACTTTAACTCTTTAAAATGTTCATGTTCAACACCGTAGATACCACCGATTTTAAGATGCTTTATGCCTCCAACATTATTTCGAGAATTAAATGCCCTTATGATTTGCACTAAACAATGAATGCTGATCCTTGTACATCCAGGAACATATAGCTGCTACGAGAAACAATATATATTAACAAATGTACTATTTCAGAGCTTCCATAACACGTATATGGCATCAGAAAAACCATAAAAAGTAAGCATACTTAGAAACAAATACGAAAAACTCTATGTCGATAAGTAAAAAAATTAAATCCAACTTCACAGCTTCCAGTAACTTTTAATGGCATTAGAGAACCATAATAAGAGAAAATGACGCTTACCATCCCTAAACTTTTAGGCATTAGCAAAATTAATCCTCATAATCTGTAACGACATATTTAGTCCACGAACTTTAAAGTTTTGGCTGATTTGGTCTTTTAAGTTTTCAAGATTTGGCAAATCAAATCCCCAAAATTTGAGGTCGAAGACTTCATTTTCCAAAATCAAAAACTTTGGGACCAAATATGTCATACAAACTAAATTTTTTGAACTAGTTTGGTCAAAAATTAGAAAGTATGAGAACTGTTTTTGCCATATTCATACTTTGGGGATTAAAATGTCGGCCTCATCATAATTAAGAATATTAAACTCCAAAGGAAAAAACACTATATTCAGATAAATAAAAAGGACTGAAAACCAATGGAAAAAAATAAAACAAAGCTTGAAAACTGACCTTGCTTAGTTGTGGACTTTTTTCCAGTATAAACCTTAAACAATCATCACTGACTTTAGTGCACTCAATCAAACTCAGGCATTGAAGTTTACCTTGAGCTCTCCAAGCCAATTTTACAACAATATCATCCGTAATTCTTTTACTCAAAGGTTGATCGATATGAATCTTTATCCATAACCACGGATCATTTCGAACAGAAAAGAATAACGATTTGCAAACTCTTTCCACTGACAAAAGGTCCTTTAATCCCAAGTAGCTAAGAACAAAACTGAATGCTTCATGAGGACCCCCTTTTACAAATGAAGTTTGCTCAAATTCCCTTCCATTTAAAATACAAACACTTATTTTATCACTTTCATCCACAGATCCCATATTTTCGAACATTTCGCAAGCCTGTGAGAATTTGGTAGCTAAAATATCCTGTTCAGCCTCCATACCTTTTTTAATGCTATCTATATCAATTGGAACTATGCTAGCAAGAAAATCATGGGGTATGAATGAAATGTCATCAGCCCAATTTGATCTCTCAATGAGATTAAACGTACTAGGAAAAAAATCCCATAAGTCATAAGAATTGCAACCATTTTGACATGTATTGGAAGTGTTGCTCCTCATGTATCCATCACATTGAACCTCCAAATCTTCGAGGAATCCCGTAAATGCAGTAAAATTAGTGTTAATGCACATACCAAAAGGATCAGAGGGAAGCAGGTTAACCATGTCTTCAGAATCTGAATCTGCTGTGNTCATAAGGTTTAAGCTATTTTGGAAGAGACGCAATATACCAGAGAAAAAAAACATCGCCAAGGCAAAACATATTTATAAAATTAAAATGATGGCGTCGCCCGGGTTCGAACCGGAGACCTTCAGTGTGTTAGACTGACGTGATAACCAACTACACCACGACACCAATTGATGTCTAGTTTTTAGACATAACATTCATAATATATTCATCTAATTTTCTGTGTCTAAATATCCACCTGTTAGTACAAGAGTGGTTAACCCCTAATATTTAAAATAGTGTAAAGGCGATACTCCAAATGTTTGTAAATTACATATAAAACCCCCGAAATTGATATAATGTGTGTGGTTGACCCCCAAACTTTTAAATGTTGTAAACACCGTGCTCTCAAAGTTTGAAAATTATGTGATTGACCCCTGAACTTCCGAAACTATTTATATTTAACATTTATACTCGTTAATATTTTAATCATCCGATAGTTTATATTTGATTCATTAACCTTGAAAAAATGTTATGACTATGTCTCCAAACTCTAAAAATTTTAAAAATAACGAATAAATTATCAAAGCCACTTATACAAAAAAAGACGAAAACCGTTACTATTCACTCTAGAGTCATTTTCTAATGATTTTGAAACTTCAGGGACTTCTCACGCAATTTACAAACTTTGGGAGTATCGTCTTTACACTATTTTAAACTTTAGGGGCCATCTACGCACTTTTCTAGTAAGTAAAATGCTTGTTCAATAAGAGAAAGCCCATTGAAAAAAATGGGCTTGAGTGTATAAATACAAATTTTACAAATGTTCCATTTACAAATTTTAAAATGCTTGTTCAATAAGTATAAATACAGAGATTGAGTGTATTTATAGAGAAGAGTTATTGGGATTTGATTCATGGACTCACTTGAATTCCCAGAAAAAAATGCTTCTCTTGGGAAAGGTAAACACACAGACAAACTGGTTATTTTCATACCAGTTTGTTAAAATGGTTAAAATGTAATAACACATTGAAAACTAATCAAAATCATGCCTTATTAAACAATGTAACCAAATAACAACAATAAATGTAATAATCATAGAATCATAAAGCTGTAAAATAAGTAAATGCTAAATCTCAAGTCATCTGAATGATCGGGTCGGATCATTCATGCTCATTTGGAGGAGTATTAGAGTCATCTTCTCTATGCCATACTCTCATGATACTTGAAGCAATCCGAACACAGTAACTCCAAACAGAACGTTTCTTCATATTCAGTATCGTTAACACATCTCCCACACTTAGAACACCTAGCAACGCAAAGAGTGCATGCTTTACAAGATTGAGAACATCTTTCAGAGGGGCAATCGTAAACTAATCCGTACTTCTCGCATCTTGGACACATTTCAATATCCAAAACACGATCATCTTCATACCGTAGATAAAATTTTCCACAGTGATAAAAGTATTGTCTTGAAGGAGTACGACAATTGTCACCGTCAACACCAAGCAACAACTTTAACTCTTTAAAATGTTCATGTTCAACACCGTAGATACCACCGATTTTAAGACGCTTTATGCCTCCAACATTGTTTCGAGAATTAAATGCCCTTATGATTTCCACTAAACAATCAATGCTGATCCTTGTACATCCAGGAACATATAGCTGCTACGAGAAACAATATATATTAACAAATGTAATATTTCAGAGCTTCCATAACACGTATATGGCATCAGAAAAACCATAAGAAGTAAGCATACTTAGAAACAAATACGAAAAACTCTATGTCGATAAGTAAAAAAATTAAATCCAACTTCACAGCTTCCGGTAACTTTTAATGGCATTAGAGAACCATAATAAGAGAAAATGACGCTTACCATCCCTAAACTTTTACGCATTAGCAAAATTAGTCCTCATAATTTGTAATGACATATTTAGTCCACGAACTTTAAAGTTTTGGCAGATTTGGTCTTCTAAGTTTTCAAGATTTGGCAAATCAAATCCCCAAAATTTGAGGTCGAAGACTTCATTTTCCAAAATCAAAAACTTTGGGACCAAATATGTCATACAAACTAAATTTTTTGAATTAGTTTTGTCAAAAATTAGAAAGTATGAGAACTGTTTTTGCCATATTCATACTTTGGGGATTAAAATGTCGGCCTCATCATAATTAAGAATATTAAACTCCAAAGGAAAAAAACACTACATTCAGATAAATAAAAAGGACTGAAAACCAATGGAAAAAAATAAAACGAAGCTTGAAAACTGACCTTGCTTAGTTGTGGACTTTTTTCCAGTATAAACCTTAAACAATCATCACTGACTTTAGTGCACTCAATCAAACTCAGGCATTGAAGTTTACCTTGAGCTCTCCAAGCCAATTTCACAACAATATCATCCGTAATTCTTTTACTCAAAGGTTGATCGATATGAATTTTTATCCATAACCACGGATCATTTCGAACAGAAAAGAATAAAGATTTGCAAACTCTTTCCACTGACAAAAGGTCCTTTAATCCCAAGTAGCTAAGAACAAAACTGAATGCTTCATGAGGAGCCCCTTTTAAAAATGAAGTTTGCTCAAATTCCCTTACATTTGAAATACAAACACTTATTTTATCACTTTCCTCCACAGATCCCATATTTTCGAACATACCGCAAGCCTGTAAGAATTTGGTAGCTAAAATATCCTGTTCAGCCTCCATACCTTTTTTAATGCTATCAAGAAAATCATGGGGTATGAATGAAATGTCATCAGCCGAATTTGATCTCTCAATGAGATTAAACGTACTAGGAAAAAAATCCAATAAGTCATAAGAATTGCAACCATTTTGATATGTATTGGAAGTGTTGTTTCTCATGTATTCATCACAATGAACCTCCAAATCTTCGAGGAATCCCGTAAATGCAGTAAAATTAGTGTTAATGCACATACCAAAAGGATCAGAGGGAAGCAGGTTAACCATGTCTTCAGAATCTGAATCTGCTGTGAAAAATGCATAGTTTTTCTCTTGATCTTGTTCTAGATTCACATGCCTACACATTGTACTGTTTTCGCCACTCTTATCCCAAACACCTTCATTACGATATCCATTCAGAATTCCAAAAGGTAAAATCATATTTTCATCATAAAGATGAGAAGAAAATAAAGGAGAACGTGAGTAGTTCAAGGCCATCTCAATATCTCTTAGCAAACCCTGGCGATTATATTTTTCTTCGACTAAAACAATCGAAGAACAGCATAAACTCTGAAAAAAACAATCAAATTAATAATTTGTAAGAGATTCGAACAAGAAAACTCTCGATTTCCAATGACAAACTAAAACATAGCATCAAAAACTTCACAGAGTTTTTCTTCCGAACAACCTAGATATCAATTAATCAAAGCGATCTTGGTCTTTCCTTATTTACAAAAGAATCACAGAGTTTCCTAAGAAAAAAAACTAGAAAATCGAGCATCAACAAAGAATCGTATAACCTCAGTACCGATTACCGAGACTACCCCAATCTTGCCTAAACCTAAACAACAGAAATAAGCGATTCCCAAAAAATAATTTTTCCCATAATTTCGTACACTGCCACACCCGATTGCTAGAGATATTGAGACCCTGAGTTGGGTTTGCCCAGAAAGGGGAGAACGAGATAGAAAAAATAATGAATCTTCTACGCAATGTGAAAAGAACAGAAATTTCTCCTCAGAGCGAGGAGAATTTGAAAGGAAGTGCGTGAGATTTTGAGGTAGCTTGACACGTGTGGGGCTTTGCCGGTGGATTCGGTTAGAATTCCCCCTCGTTCTCGGTCTGTTTAACCTGCCGAACGGTGGAAACAAATGGTCGATTAAAGGTTGAACAAGTCAAGTCAACTTCGCCCTATAAATGGGCATGACTGTTACACATTTTATTCAATAAAAAGAATGAAGAATCTGTCCCGACAAAAAATAAATGTTACCCCAACAAGAATAACGCAAAACAAAAAATGAATCTTTTTGGATTGATGACTAGATTCAATTCAGATTAGTAACGAAAAAAATCTATTCTTTCTATTGTATTCGTTGTCAGTTGTCCTCCCGAAGAAAGTCATAATAAACTCAGGCGAGGAAAGAAAGGTCAAGTGTGGAATGGAGAGCGAAATCAGGAGAGGTGGAGGAAGAAACCTGGTAGGCGTGACAGGGACGCCTGCTTTACTTGCCGAAGCAGTCAAATTTGCCATTACCCACTTGAAAAATCGCAAGAAAAAGGATATGTAGGCAACAGAAACACTCAATTCTTTACGAGGGGGGCCATGCCTACTTGAATGTAGCCCCATTATCTGCTTTTTATCCTTTCAGATGACCGCTAAAAAATTGGGTTTTTGGGAAATTTGATTGTCTGAAGAAGCTGTAAATGAGTGAGATTTGGAGTTCATTTTCTGCGTACGGTTTGCAGTTGAGGTTCATTTTTTATATCCTCCTGGATGAACTGTGTTTCTGCAAAATAAGTTTAAATAATGAGTATAGATATTGGCTTAATTTTTAACTCTTTCATTATGCAGTA
>RWGZ01001661.1:6287-47091 GCA_009725065.1 Utricularia reniformis | reverse complement strand
ACCTACAAAAATCGTGTCTTTTTACTTCTTGTTTTCGTATTACTTTTTCGTTCGACCCCTATCGGTTAAAGGGGGTCTAAATTTTGTTATTGCGGATTTTTATCAGCGATAACACTACTGTTATTGTTACACACAGATTGAATGAAGCTAATTTCAACAGCTAGAAACAAGCGACGCTGCTTGCGCTTGGAGCACGTGAACAAATTGAATACATTGATGGCACTCTACCACTTCCGGCTGCAACTGATGAGAATTTTAAGGTTTGGCGTAAGAATGATTGTCTCGTAAGATCCTGGATTCTGAATGCAATGGATACATCGGTCGCTGAAAATTTCGTATACTCAAAGGATGCACGAACGTTATGGCTCAATCTTGAGAAGCGATATAGACAATTCTCTGGTCCTCAGCTGTTTAATTTACAGCATCAGATTCATCATACAGTACATGGAACAGACTCTGTTGTTGTCTATTATAACAAATTGAAGCAATTGTAGAATGAATTAGCAGAACTAGAGATCTGCGTCCTGTTACTGTCGGAAATATTGCTGCTAAATTGCTTGAACGTGAGCGGCATGCTCAACTTTTCCAATTCTTATATGGTCTAAATGATGCATATGTTTCAATTAAGAATCAAATTCTTATTTCAGTGCCACTTCATGATGCCGAGACTGCCTATCGTATGATTTTGCTAGTTGAGAGACAACATGTACAGGGAAACACTAGTGTTAATGATCCTTTTTCAGTTTCAGCTATGAGTGTTAAGCATAATTTTGGTAGATCTGTACAATTTGGGCCTAGATATGCTTCTTCAACTCATAGTCGTTTTGATCCTCGAATTCGTTGTTCACATTGCAAGGCAATCGATCATGAAAAAAGCAATTGTTTTAAATTAATCGGATATTCGGAGTGGTATACTGAATTGACAGCAAGGAGAAAAGCTTCGCAGCAATTTGCAATTGCAGTGGTAGATGTTACCCAAACTGAAAATGTGGAACCATTTGTAGATGAATCCTCTATTGAATTGCCACCTAATATCACTGAGCTTATTAATCAGCAAGTTAAGAAGGCTTTGCATACTCATTCATCAGCATCTGCCGTGGCATCTCCTAGAGTTAATCTTGTTGGAGAGTTTTGTGGAGTGGCAGGTAACTCATCTATTGTTTTTTTTCATTTTCGTAATGCATCAGTTTATTGGATTATCAATACTGGAGTTTCTTTGCATATATGTACTACACAAGTTAAACTTACAGATGTTCGTAAACCACTAGATGCACTTAAAGTGTGTTTACTAGATGGTAGCAGGTTGTCTCCGTCACAAATTGGGACACTTCAGTTATCTAAAGAGATTATTCTGACTGATGTTTTTAAAATCGATTCATTTAAATATAATTTGCTATGTGTTTCCAAATTGCTTGCAGATAATGATGTTCAAGTTATCTTTGATTTCGATTCATGCTATATTCAGGACCATCGGAGTAAGCGGGTCATTGCAAAAGGCATATTGAAGGATGGTTTATTTGTGTTGTAGGCAGCAGTTGAAAATGGTGAAACTGGTTTGTTACCAGATCTTTCTCAAAATTCTGGCATTTTGAAAAGTGTTTTTCAAACAGATTTTTTTGTTGATCATTTGAACAATGATAATAAATGACATTTTCGTATGGGACATCCTTCTAAACTTGTACTAGAACATATGTCTGTGCACCATTGTGAATTAAACAAGATTTGCCACACTTGTTTATTGTCTATACAGCGACGCTTACCATTTCCAACGGTTGATTTTCGCTCGCTTCATGCTTTTGACTTAATTCATGTTGATGTTTGGGGTTCGTATAGATCAGTAACGAAATCTGGTGCAAGGTTCTTTCTCACAATTGTAGATGATTATACTAGAGCTACTAGGACTTTTCTTCTTAATTCTAAGGGAATAGTAGCCTCTGTTTTGCGTTCTTTTTTTGTGATTGTCCGGACACAGTTTGGAGTACCAATTAAACGTGTTCGATTGGATAATGGGAGAGAGTTCATAGGTCACTCTTGCCAGTGCTTACTTGAGGAATATGGCTTTCTACATGAAAAAGTTGTCTTTTTTCTCCGAAGTCCAATGTTGTTGTTGAACGCAAACATCAACACTTACTGAACGTGGCTAGAGCTCTCATGCTTCAGTCCAGATTACTAATAAGTTTCTGGGGAGAGGCAGTCCTCATGGCTACATATTTGATCAATAAGCTGCCCTCACCTACGTTAAAATGGAAAACTCCATTTGAACTTCTTTATGGAAGAAAGCCAACATATGATCACCTACGTATTTTTGGATGTTTAGCATATGGCGCGTGTGTTGCTCCTCACATTGACAAATTTGTTGCTCAGGGGAATCCTTGTGTGTTCCTTGGATATACCAACAGCAATGGTATTTTCAAACTATATGACATTCATTCTCGTAAATTCATCCTCTCTCGAGATGTTTTTTTTTGTGGAAAGTGTATTTCCTTATCACTCTTCGCACCCCAAGGATAACACAATTCTCTTACCTAGCATTGTGTCTGAGGCATTATCTGATGCCTCAGAAAATCATTTTGTTGAAGACTCCCATGCTTCGCCGGATCTTAATGTTCCTATGGAGCCTGATAATGAGCCACATGATGTTTCTGCTGCTGACACTCTTTTGCATCTAGTAGAATCTGATGTTTTTCCTCCCATTATACTTCAAAGATCACTTCGCACTCCAAGGCCCCCTGGTTGGCTCTCTAATTATGCTCTAACTGTTAGTGATGCCAATCATGCTGCATTTTTTGCCAATATTGATGCTATCATAAAACCTTTAACAGTTGAGGAAGCTTTAACAAGTCTTCATTGGACAGCTGCTATGAATTCAGATATTGCAGCCCTTGAGGCTAATGAGACTTGGACTCTCTGTGATCTTCCTCCGTCCAAGAAAGCAATGAGTTGTCGTTGGGTTTTCAAAACCAAACTCAATCTCGATAGAACCATCAATAAATACAAAGCACACATTGTCGCTAAAGGATTCACACAAGTTGAGGGTGTTGATTATGTTGAAGTTTTCTTCATGTTGCAAAAATCACCACTATGCGTATTCTAATTGCCGTGGCTACTAGTAGAGCTTGGGACCTATTTCAGTTAGATGTGAACAATGCATTCCTACACGGTTTTATTGATACCGAGGTTTATATGCAGCAACCACCTGGTTTTTCTTCCAATGATAAAAACAAGGTTTGTCGGCTTATTAAATCGTTGTATGGTCTTAAACAAGCATCGAGGCAATGGAACTTGGAACTCACATCATCATTGACTGGTTAGGGGTTTCTTTTGTCCGCGCATGATCCATGTTTATTCACCAATGTCAGTACATCAGAGATTGTGATTCGTCTTGTCTATGTAGATGATGTTCTACTTACTGGCAACGACTCTGTTGGTATTGATTATGTTAAGGTTTTCCTGAACTTAGCTTTCACGATCAAGGATCTTGGCCCCGCACGTTATTTCCTTGGCTTGGAGATTTTCCGTCATAACACTTGTTTCTTTGTGAGCCAACATAAGTACATTCATGACATCATACATTATGTTTTGGCTCCACATGGACTTCCAGTTACAACTCCATTGCCAGTTGGGATGAAATTATCAACCTTTGATGCATTTATTCTTGATGATCCCTTTGTGTATCGACGTCTTGTTGGCCGACTGTTATATCTTTCTTATACTAGGTCGGATGTGGCATATGCCACTCAACAGCTAAGTCAGTTTCTTCAGGCTCCAACCGAGCTTCATCTGAATGATGCTTTACATCTTGTTATTTATCTGCAAGGCACTCAGAATCTCGGTCTTTTTTATGCAACATGCACTTATTTACATCTCCGTGCTTTTTGTGATGCTGATTGGGCGACTTGTGGTGATACTCGTCGATCCCTAACTGGTTATTGCGTCTTCTTAGGGAGCTCTTTGGTTTCTTGGAAGACTAAAAAACAAAACACCGTGGCACGCTCCTCAGCCGAGGTAGAATATAGAAGTATGACTTCTACTGTATGTGAGCTTCAATGGCTTTCTTTTCTGTTACGTGATATAAAGGTCCTTGTTCCATTGCCTATTTCATTGGAATCTGACAGTAAAGCCGCTATCCAGATTGCTCAGAATGCGGTATTCCATGAACGTACTAAGCATATCGACATTGATTGACATATAGTTCATGATAAATGCCGCAGCGGTTTCATTGCTCCAATTGACATTCATACTCAAGAACAACCGGCCGATCTTTTCACTAAGCCTCTACCTGACCACGTCTGTGCAAGCTCTTAGACGTGGTCATTAAATTCTAGCTTTGGTAGTTAGATTAGCATTACAAGTAAGCGTGTTCTTTTATTTCTGTTTCTACGAACTTCTGGAATATACATTGAAAATTCTTCCATTCCTCTTTTGATTGAATCTGCTTGGAGCAGTTTCTTGAGAATTTAGATTTGACACACTTCACATCCTTGTTGGTGCCTAGTTATATCTTGATGTGCCGTGGGGCATGCCACACCCGCATCCGACGTGGCTCGACGCTCATACAACACGCTCCCAATACATCTAGATATTTTTTTTTTATTTTTTTAAAAAAACTTTTATATCATAAATAAATTTCTATGATTACTTTCAAAAAATTTATTAAATATAACATATTTGGCTTTGTTTTGTATTATCTTATAATTTATTTTTATATAATTTTGAAACTTTAGATACAATAACATAACTCTTATAATTTTTTATGAATTTTTTTTTAATTAATAAATACTATATAACCTTTTAATTCTATTTATTTCTTAAAACATTACATATTAAGTTATTTTTTCTAATAGATTTTCATAGTTTAAAAAATTATATATATTATAATTATCTTAAGTATAAAGTTTTAGATGGATGATTTTTATCTTTTATTGAATTATAAAATATATATCTTTTTATATAGCATATCAAAAAATGTTATTCTAAAATTTCATTATCCTATTTAGGTTTTTTATTATCTTTATTCTCATTTTAGTATTTATACTAAAAAACAAGTATACATGTATTATATTTATATTTTATATGAGTTGAAAACCCGACACATTTATTATTGCCGCATCGGTATGCCCAAACATCATAGATAAATTTTGTTGCAACCTAGAGTAGTGTATATGTATTGCATTAATTTTGTTATTTACTAAACTAAGGTTGTTTTGATGGTATTACAGAACAATTGGAATTTGGAACCCCATAATAGGCAAATTCATGAATATATTAATCTGGAGTTCCGGTCCAGCAACCGATTATATCGATTGATATCAAATTTATTTTTTTTAAAAAAAATATTTTATTATTTCCGGCTAAGGAAATTAAATGGGTCGATACCGTTCGTAACGGTCATGACCGGTATGAGCGACTTTTCCTATATATCGGTGGTATACCGGTGATATATCAGTGTATCGATCATAACTGATATTTACCGGTATACCGAACGGTATACCACCGATATGACTATCATGTTTCCAACAACCGATTATATCGATTAATATCAAATTTAATTTTTTTAAAAAAATAATATTTTATTATTTTTTTAGTGTCACACCAAAAATACCCGTATCCGATCCTAAATCCCAATATTGGACAAACATTAATCCTAAATCCCGATAATGATCTCATCCAATATTTAATGTACCGATACACCAACATGCATAAAAACATTGGTTTTAACCAAACCAACTCTCTAAATAGTAAAATCACAATACAAGCAACCCCAAGTACAAATAATCTCATGTTCTACTTCTAACAACCTGTGGCTGAACTTGCTCAAAGTCAAATACTTCAAACATAAGGCGCCTAACTTCAGCCTTACCATAAACAGCATAAGCAAGGCCATGAATAGCTTGTTGAACCGAAGTCGTTGCGGGATTACGTAATCTCCGGTTACTTTCATAGGCATCTTGAACCTGTTCACTGTAAACGATAAATGGATGAAGATATTTAGCTCTCAAATACTTCCCACAAAACTTATTCATTAATACACGCCGGTGTTTTTCTTGTAACCATCTTCCCGGTGCATCGAGATGTTTCACTAGTAACCTCTCGGCCATCACCAAATCCTGCGGAAAGTAAACACGATTATTTGTCTTATGGGAATAGATGGAGTTCAACAAGTGATTGTTGTTAAAGTTAAGTGTTCGAAACTTTTAATTTATAAGGGGTGTGATATTATGAGTAAAATGTGTTGACTTAGCATTTTCGAGGTGATTCAATTCTATTATGAACTGGGCTACATGGATAGTATCCCGACCCATTGAATCCTAAATTTCTACATGGTATCGGAGTTGGAGGGTACGTTTTGGGCTAGTTCGTACCGGTTTAGACAAAAAAACAACTATGATACAAAAGCACATCGAGCTTAAGCGAAAAAAATAGATCGACCTATGACTCGGGTACTAACGATCATAACATGATGAAAGCCAACTCGACTTGAGAGGGAATGTTTAAGTGAAGTGTCCGATGTCCCACATCGGATACGAAACTAGGATTATTTTAGTTCATAAAGAATGTGATATGTTTGACTTAGCATTTTCAATGTTATTCATTTCACTTATGAATTGAACTACACGGACACTCTCACAACTCATTGAATCCTAAATTTCTACATGGTATCAAAGCTCGAGGGTGGGTTTCGGGCATGTCCGTACCAATATAGACAAAAAAACATTGATATAAAAATACATGAGACTTAGGTGACAAAAATAGATCGACCTATAACTCGAACACTACCGAGCATACTTAACCAATTTTGAAACAGACAAATGCCCGTTCGACTTGAGGAGGAGTACTTAAATAAGTGCCCAATGTCCAAAGAGGATAATCAACTAGAATTATTCTAGTTTATAAGGGATGTGATATGCTTAGCATTTTCAATGTTATTCATTTTTCTTATGAACTAAACTACATAGACAATCTCCCACCCCATTGAATCTTAAATTTCTACAATTGTGTGGTGTAAGTTCAAACCTGGATCTTTTGTCCAATGTACTCGAGGCGTTCAAAACAAAACCGAGGATGCTCGAACTTGTGTTTCGATGGATGCATGAAACATAGCTGCGGTATAAGAACAATGTGAATTTGACATAGAAATATAGTGATGTATTATGTATGTATGTAATTTTATTACCTGCAAGCCAAGTCCAAGCTCAATATTTCTAGCTTCCGTGATCTCGGGAATTCTGTCGATCAACGAGAGGGGATATCCAAGAATCTTCATGACTCGAGGTCGAGAATCATAATCCCATATGTTTCCACGGAATCGATGCATTCCCGGCGGAACGCAAGCTCTAAAAAGCCTCGGATGAGCAAAAAGAGCATCTGCAGGAGCCTGAGGACACACAAAACTCAAGGCTTTCAAAATCCATAACATAATGTAGATTAATAATGTATCATAGCTTGCCTTATAAGAAGCAACATCTTNAGAGACCCCTTTCCTTCCGGCTACCCCGATCTCTAACAGCTTCTTCTCCCGAAGGATGTCAATCCTTTTCAGACGCCGTTCGGGAGGAGGAAGCATTGCCAAAGTATTGGCAATATCGGGGTGGGATGGGTTGAACGGGCTTCGGTCCAACTTCCCGATGTCTGGGTGTGTTGTCAGGAAGGTAACTTTCAGCAAGTCCTCCCTCGGGATGTCTATCCAGACATAGCAAGATTCTCATTCATGTAGGGAATCTTCCTTGTCAACGATAACACAATCCTTCGTTCGGGTAGCTATGTAATAGAGCTTGCGACCTCCTAACAACCTTCGGCCCATACGGGATCCCACCAAGAACAGATTGAAAAAATGCCCGAGGGTTGGTTCCACCCTCTGTTTGTGGCAATAAAAAATAAAGGCGATAATGTAAACATAACTGCCCGGGAAAAGAGCAAAAGTCGGGCAGTGGATCTCCCGAAGAACGACTGCGACGAAAGGGTGCAGGGGAAATCGCAAGTCAGATCTAAGGGAGGCATAGCTAACGGGAATAGCGCTAGCCGGGACGTTCATCTCAGCGGGAAGGAAGCAGGGAACATCTCCCCTCCCCCTCCAGATGGGGTAATGGGCTGGAATGGAAAATTTAGCCCTAAAGACCTCAAGATCCATGGTCCTAATGTCAGGGTACCTAGACCTACGGGGTGCCATGGATGATTATCTTGAAGATGAAGTAAAAATTTGGAGATGAGCAACGTTTGAACGAGAATCGCCGGAGATTTCAAAGGATGGGCAATCAGTTGCAGAGAGTGATAATGGCCGCACAAAGGAAAAATCCTGACTTTTATATCGCGTACTGCCCAATCACATGATGACACGTCATCCCTGCAGGCGGCTGCAGTCTGACAGTCTGCCCCCCCCCTTTGGAATACGAAAAGGCGTTAGTTATTGCAGAGCCTGGAATTACGCCCCTGCCATTCTACTATTCTGGATTTCAAATTCAAAAATTCACTTGACGATACTTCTAAGTATTGGATCGGGCCACAAGGACGCTCACGATCGGTTCGGGTACGAGTTTCCGAGTTGTGATCAAGCACATATGCACAAACGATCTCGATTGTCGATCGAACCCTGGTCGCCACCATGGTAGCAACCACGTCCGAGGGGCTAGTGATGAGATCATCGGAACCCGGTACTCTGATCAGAGCCAGTATCAGTCTTGACCATGAAAGCTCAAATAGCGTAGGTTGAATCAGGAGGCCCAGATCCAATCCACAACCAGCAAAGGGCCCAATTATATGTCTGGCCCGATCGGTCGTATCCGACGATCGGTCCCAAAGTGTGGGGCCCAATTTCCCGTATGTGCCAGACCGATCGGTCCATTATTTACAGGCGCTCCTTCGGGCCATCCTTGCTCATCACATACGATGGCAACCCACGACAAACTTGTCAGGAGTATGGTTCAGCCATGGGTGTAAGCCACTAGAGGCCAAAGAGTAGCCGGCTGGCAGCGCCTGAAGATCTAGTGCCGAGCATCTACTATGGAGCCGTTTCCGGCGGCTGTTCCGCCTGACGTTAGCCGACCTATTTTGCAAAGGACAGGCACAAAACGACACCCTACTGTACACAGTACAGTTGGAGTATAAAAGGGACACTTGGAGAATGAAAGAAGGATCTTCTTCTGGTTTTCTCTCAAGAGCTTTGGCATCAAGGATCTCTCGATTTATTTTCGAGTGTCTTTCATTCCTTTGTTGTCGAAAAAACAAACATGCATTGTATGATCATGTATTCGATTATTGAACAGGCTAAGGGCACTTCTTTTAGCCCTTAGTCAAGTGGTTTTTTCCTCGTTTCCGAGGTTTTCCACTCTAAAATCCTTCCGTCGCTTTTACCTTTGAATCATTGACTGTTGACACCCCCGGTTTTAGAACCACAACATGAATATTTTATAATTTATTTTATTTTAATATTCTAGTACGGATCCAGTACATATCAGGTATACCCGAAACGTATCCGGTATACCGATCCAATGAGCTTATCCTGTATACCGACCGGTACCAGTATTTAAAACATTGCAGTAAATAGCTTATATTTGAAGGGCTTTAGTCTCAAGTTGTCCCTTGACCATTGGTCATCAAGTATCCATTTTTAGGAATTGAGGTCGGATGATAATCGAATTATTAAAGTTGATTGATGTGGAAGACCGATCAGGAGAAACGTAATATTGATATGCGATTGGTCTCGTCGTCCGTCAATTTTATCGATCAGACGATTGTGATGAGTCTATTTTGTTGCGATCAGATTGGACTTGTGGCAAAAGATACATGTGTATCTTGTTGGTTATATATTTGGAAAAAATATGAATACATATCTTATTAGCTAAATATATGGAATAATATATTGAAATATATCGTGTTTTTTGTTTTCACGTTAAATCTTGCGTCTTCTATTTTTATTCATTTATGTTTGGTTCTTATCATATTAATTCGATCCGACCCCGGATAACGAGAATTCCTTTGTTCTCTGGAGGGAATTTTCCCAACACCAATTCATCTTATGGATGATTGTCATCCTTGTCTACCGGCATCATTGTCGATGGCGATGTTAAAAAGGATGATTCACAAATTTGGTCTTTATAGTTTTATTATTTTGACATTTTTAGTTCTCAAAGTTTTATGATTATCGCTTTGATCCACAAAAGTACGAAGAGACAAAACCAATCTTTCTCTAAGTTAAACTTATAAAGTTTTGGTAAATTTATTTCCCAAAATTTAGCATATATATAATATATTTGATCCCTAATATTTTCAATTTTGAAAAATAAGGTACTCGATCAAAATCAAATTTTGTGAACCATTTTTACCACTTTGGGATATGATATTTCATTACAAATTATGGGAACCAATTTTGTCAAATCTGTAAAAATTTAAGGACCCGAAGCCGCCATTTTTTCTATTCAAAATCATGTTAATAATCAAAGTATTTCTACATATTGAAATTTGAGATCAATTCAATGTCTCTCAAACAAAGTGTCAACTTCACTCTCAAAAGTTCTTCAAGCTAATGTCGAATCATGTTAACTTTACTTCGATCCGATGCATAAAATCAACAACAAAACAAATCGATTAACGAAGACGATTATATACGAGACAAATTAGCCAGATCTCAACTCATTTCACATCGTACAAGAACGCGATTCCCATAAATTACTTCTCGTCTTGTGTCCAAATCTTCACGGTTTTATCGTTTCCGAGAGAACCCGAAGCAATCATATTTTCGGATGGATGACAAGAAACTGATAAAACTCCATCTTTATGACCTTCAAGCTTTTGAACTACTTTTCTAGATTGAAGCTCCCATAAGTATACGAAGTTATCCTCCGATCCACTTACGATATACTTCCCGTTTGTTATCGAAAATGACGAAGAGATACAGTATTTTGAGTTCACATGGCCTGTGTAAGTTTTCAAGAACTTCCCAGTTGTAAAGTTCCAAAGCCGCTGTTAATACAATCATATAACAAAAAGAATGAATGAGTAGATGAACACATAAAGTATCACATAATAAATAGGGATACGAACACGAACACTAATTAACAAATCCAAACACAAATAAACATTCGAAATTGAGTATTTTTATAATGTTTATGCACGAACACAAACGAATGGATCCGAACAAGAACTTGACCACACGAACATATCCAAATACAAATAAACATGAATACGAACATGAAATCGAACACAAAACGCAAGATACAAACACCAATAAACATGAATACGAACACGAAAACGAACAAACAAATCCAAACACAAATAAGCATGTTCGCGAACATTCAAATTTGAGTATTTTTATAGTATTTATGGGTGAGCACGAACAAAAGGATCTGAACACGGACTTAAAATAAAAGAACATGTCCAAACACAAATAAACATGGACATAAACACAAACACAAACAAAAATTTAGAAATATGATCAATTTTCAAACAAATTTTTCTGTACGAATTATACTATGAACAAACACGAACAAACTAAACTCAGCTCATCCGGATCGAATAACAACGCAAAATACAACTACACAAACTAAACTCGGGTTGAGGAAGCATTCATAAAATCATCTAAGTAACAAACACAATGAACATTCCAGAATCCATGACTTTTTCAGTCTCTAAAATCAATCAAATAACCACAACAGCCTCAATATCCATCAAAATACTCCAAAGCGACTGAGTTGAAGAAACTAACCAAAGTATTATCAAGAGTTCCAACGAGAAGAAACTTTCCATTGGGTGAAAATTTCACAAAGCTAACAGGAGGATTCTCATCATCAATCAGAGTTTTCATACAATGCCCAGTTGAAGCATCCCAAATCCTGCAAAGCCCATCATAACTACTAGAAGCAATCAAAGATCCATCAAGATTGAAATCAACCGCAGTTACAGGGTCAGAATGAGCTGGAAGAACTTTCAAACATTTCCCAGATTTCACATCCCAAATTCTCACTGTCTCATCGAATGAACCAGAGGCAAGCATATTTGATTGAGGATTAAAATTCATACAAAAAACATAGTTTGTATGACCTGTAAGAGTTTTCACAAGACACCCAGCTTCCACATCCCAAAGACGGACAGTTTTGTCGTCAGATGCAGTGGCAAGAAAACGGGCGTCGCTTGAGAAAGTAACGTCGGAGATACCGAGTTCATGCCCTTGGAATTCATTGGGTTTGTCTTCGGGAGAAGATACGGAATATACGAGGGCGGTCTTGTCGGCGGAGCCGGAAGCCAGTAAACGGCCGTCACCGGAGAATTTGACACTGGAAATTGCGCGCTTATGACCAGAGAGAGTGTGCTTCAAAGTGTAGGGCTTGAATGAATCTGAACTTTCCGTCGCTAACGCCATTTGCAGTTGCCCTGCTCAATTGAATTTAGAAATAAGGGTTCTTCTTGTTCTGGGGTTTTGCAGTACGAGAGTAACTTTTATCTGTATTTAATAAATTTAACATATTCAAAAAATAGTTTGAAATGAGAAATAATGTGAAAATCAAAATATTCTGATATATTTATTAAGGAAAAATTTCAGTTTAGGTCCATCAAGTCTATATAAATATCAATTTTGATATCTTATTTTCAAAAAACTCAATTTACATCATTCAATTTTTAAATTTTATCAATTTTCATCACTATCTACTAAAATATCCCAAATAATTAAAAATAACTTCTTTTATTAACCATGGTTAAAACATTTTCACATATTTCAAATAATTAATTTCAACTTTTCACCAATTTTACTCTTTCTGTAGTCCCCAAACTCTATTCATGTTTAGGGCAATGTTTTTATATTAGTCGGTATACTGGTCGGTACGCCAAAAATCGGGCGGCATCAGTATTTCGATCGGTACCGTCCGATACCAGGTATCTGGGTTTTTCTGGGTCGACCTGGAAGAAAATTTTAAAATTTTTTTAGGGATAGACCCGAAAAAACATGGAAATCGACCCGAATACCCGGTACGAAAAAAATATCTGTACATAACGAATTTGATGTAACGAACGGTATACCATCGATATACCGTATGATATGAAACACATTGGTTCAAATGTGCCAACGCTGTCGGTTACGGTGACCAAAATATTATTAGATATTGATTCGAGTCATTGTGGAAGGAAATTAGAAATATATAAGACTCAATAAAGAAAATAATTGTGTTCATGTAGGTAGACTCGTGGATTGTGATAATGTCTTACTTTTATTTTTGGAAAGCTACAACTCGTCGGAGGAAAATGTTCTAAATAATCTTATTGATTTCGTAGATAATTATGAATAAGATATAGAACTAGAGATTGAGCCTTCTCGTTTCTTATTTGAATCTCAAACATAATCAAGTTTATATAGTTATAAATGAATTTTTTTTCTAATTTAGTAGTTTATAAATCAACTATTATTATATAAAACTAATGAAATGTTAACAAAATAACTAAGAGTGATTGATTATTTGAAATATGTGAAAATGTATTAACCATGATTAATAAAAGAAGTTATTTGTAATAATTAGGGGTATTTTAGTTAATAGTAATGCAAATTGATAAAAATTAAAAATTAAATGATGTAAATTGAGGTTTTTGAAAATGATGTACCAAAATTGATGTTTATACAAACTTGAGTTACTTAAACTGATTTTTTTCCTATTTATTAATTCCTAATGGTCTAGATGCAAATTTGAAATTTTTGATCTCAAAAGTATGTTGATCGCAAAATATGTCTTTATACTTTGCATCAATATTTCATATCGATCTGGATTTGTATGATCGGTATATCGATCGAACAAAATTTATTTTTTCTTAAAAATAATTATATTGAATTTTTTAGGGTTGTACTTGAAAAAAAATCTGGAATCGATTATAAAACCCGGTACCGGATGGTACCAAAAACATACAAGTATTGCTCTATATTTGACTTACCTTCAATATGAAAACATGGCTTTGTTTAATATGGTAAATTAGTACTTAAACTTTGTGGCAAATGAAATCACTAAAGAAATAAAAATATAATTTTGGTGTAAGTTCAGAAATCAAAGTTATATTAGCTAATTTGGTCCTCAAAAGTATATTGTTATTGCAAATTTTATATATCTATTTTTAATAAAAAAAATAAAATAAAATAATGGGTGACCATTTCGAACGATCCGACCCGATCCACCTATATCTTACCAATAAATAGAAGATCGGCATTAACCGGGTCATGAACCTAAAATTTACGATATGTCTAAATTCATGTGAGTAGGGTAATTACATCAACATGCATAAACATACCATAAATACATTATACACATACAAACTTACATACTTTGAACACAATACATCAAACCACAACAATCTTCGTCGCTCTCGTTCCGCCCTCGGATCACCTTCCCCTAGCTCCACATCACGTCGCACTAGAACCACGACATCCTCAGACACCTTCACTACGTATACCACTGCCAACTTTGATGGAATTTCCACACCCGCCACCACATCCACCGGAGCTAACCTTAATGGCATCTCCACACCCACCACCACATCCACCAGCACCACATCCACCAGAGCTGGCTTTAATGGCATCTCCGCACCCGCCACCACATCCACCGGCACCACATCCACCGGCACCACAACCACCGGAGCCAACCTTAATGGCATCCTCACACCCACCTCCACATCCACTGGTGTCAGCCATAATGGCATCTCCGCACCCTCCAAATCCCTCATCTGTAACAACTTCCACATTCTTCTCGATTGTCTCCGGCAGATAATCCGACCTTGGGGTCATGTTTTTCCTTCCCAAAACAAGATCTTCATACCGATTCCTCGTTGTTCGATCATAGAATATGAACATGAGTAGTGAGCCAAGAAAAATGAACCATTCATCTTTGACCTATGAAATTCATAATGAAAATTAATAACCAAAAACATGATGTTCCATTATACAACATTCACCTTCATATCACCCGACTTAAGATTAAGCAATGCAACCGCCCTTCCGTAAGGATTCTCGGAAGAGAATTCAACGGCTGTGATGAGATTAGATTCGAGTTGATGCTCGGCTCCATGATTTTGACATTCTTTTGCTTCATAATCCAACCTTCCACCATAATAAAGCCTTACCTGTTTAAAGTAATGTAGCTTAAATGAATTCATGGATCACCGGGATGATAATACCGATAACACAACTTACGGTTTTTGGCCCGGTAAGCTCGAAGAAATAGCCATTAGAGTAATTTGAAGTTAAATTTGGAAGCTTAACAAACCATGGAGAGTTCAACATCGAACATCCTAAATCCGAAAACTCCAATATATCTCGAGTTTCACCCGACTCAGCAATTTCAACAACTACTCTTTTTCCACATCCCTTCTTACAATTTAACTGATTCTCATCTCTGTAATATTTTAAAGCATAATTCAAATGAGTTCATTAATAGTTTCACTTGAACCATAGAAAAAAAATTACCTTATCTGTAAGCTGAGAATCATTTTTCCATCAGTATCAACGACCCGAGTCGATCTTCGAGAAAACTGAACTCTCTTCGAAAGTGGGAACAAGCATGACCGATTCGAGATTGCACGAGAACGAATCATGCTGAGTTCATAAGGTGCTGAGACAGGAACAGTTACTGATATTGCGAATCTTAAGCCGATTTGTTTCGATCCGTAAATCTTTCGACTTGGTGTTAACTCGACCCACTTTTCCATCACAAGCTCAGAGTTGGGAAGCAAGAGATTCTCTAAAGGTATCGAAATTTTCCCAATATCTTCGTATGATCTTGATTGCAATGAGACAAGTTCTAGGATCAAGTTCCCTTTAGGCTCGCACATAAACGAAGCCACTTGTTTTTCTCCTGTTTCGGACAAGATTGTAAGCCTTCTCTTTGTATTAAATATCATGTCGGGTTTCGATTTACTAAATAAAACTGAGAGACTCCCCTTGTGCCCTTCAGGCAGATTTCTAACACTGATAAATTCTAACATGACCTGTAAGAATGCATCAACATCACAAAGTATGTTCAAGATGTCAAATTTATGTAAGTAATGTTGAATATGAATGAATTGCTCTAAATCGGAGTTTATATGTGGATTGGATTGGTTAATAAGAGGGAATGTATAATGACTATCGAAATAAGAGTGTTCAAGTCTTTTATTGTGTAGTCTCTGTAGAAAGTAAGGATTCAATGGGCCGGAAAAGTGTCGTGTAGCCCAGTTTATAAGAGAATTGAATCACGATATCACTTCTCTTATAAACTAGAAGATTTCTATTTCCACAACCAAATATATTTCAAAAGTCTCATCCTCTTATAGGTTACATCCATGCACAATCTCCACGTAAATTAACCCGACTCTAGAAATTTAACATGATATCAGAGCGGGTTCGGAAAATCCTAAGTAACATTGTCAGGGGTTAATCCAGTTTAATGAAATTAATTGGTTGGTAATACATCTATTTGAATTGTCAAGTCCAACTTGTCACGTGATTGTACTTGAGGAAGTTGTGTTAAATATGAAGGAATTGTCCCACAATGTGAATTGAATTGGTTTATAAGAGAGAATGTAGACCATAATAAATGACTTCTTCAAGTCTTTTAGAGTGTGATTTCTCCCTTATATACTATATCCATGCACAATCCACATGTAAATTGAACTGACTCTATAAATTTAACAAGTAATACCTCAAAAACATCCACAGTAGGAACACAAATTCCTTGGCCCTCATTCAAATTGAGGCTCTTGGTGGAGCTAATACCAGAGTACGGAGTAGTTTCAACCGGCTTCGGGGCAGTGCCTCGGTACATTGCTCCGGCTCTCCAATATCGAGCACCGTACATTTCCTCATACACCTTCGTTGTTTCGGAAAAACCCGTATCAAGTTTCTGACCTTTGCTTCTATCTGAGTCTGTATCATCATGTTCCAAAACATTTCCCATTATGTTCACAAGATCATTGCAATAAGAAATAGGATGAAGTTGGTGTGTGTGCCAGATAACATCAATGTCATAAGTTGGAACAGAAAAGCTCTTCAATCCTTTTTCCTTGTTACGCTTAATCAAGTGAAGAAAACTTTTGTATCTCGCAATGGCTCCTTTAATAAAACGATCGTCGATCACATGGGGTCGTGAAACCTGCATTGGAGCATAACATAGAGAATAGAATTATCAAATGAACAAAAACATGATGCATATGTGTTAAGAAATGGAGGTCGGGTGATAGTTGAAGGGTAAGGTTGGCGGGTATGCCGACTAGGGAGATCAAATACACTTAGTCTGGAAGACTCGGTTTAGTCGACCAAACAAGGGTATCGAGGGTCTAATGTTTAAGACCAATCAATCTCGTCGACCGATCAAGGATATCGAATCTAGTAAGTGTGATGAGTCTATTAGATAGTAATCTAGACCTGGATAAATGTATCTTGTTAACTATATATATGAAAGAAGATCATGCGATATATCTTGTTAGCTAAATATATACAAGACACGATCAAAGATATTGTAATCAATATCTTAGAGAATATTTGGTGAAATATTCCATAGATTAGATCATCGTTTGGACTCTATAAATAGTGGGTTTCATTAACACAATTGTAATCAATCAAGAACTTAACATATTGTTCCATATTCTTCTTGTCATAGTGAATTCACGATCGAGATTTATTGATTACATGGTTTTTCTTGGTTATGGATTTCCACGCTAAATCTTATTCTTCTACTTTTCTTCATTTACGTTTGATTCTTATTATATTAATTCAACCCAGCCCGATAAAGGGAATTCTTTTCTAACAAAAGGAATTTTCCCAACAATATCATCAATGAAGTTCAAAGTTCGAACTCGAGAACTCCCACATCCCTTTACGATTGAGATACCTGATAAAAGAATGGAGCTTGTCTTTGAACAGCTAAGATCAAATCATAATCTGTGCATCTTTCAGTGATTACCCCATTTCCGGCATTACCGTCACGTAAAACGCATCGTATATCCAGTTCATAAGGCTCCAAGGGGAAATGCTTTTGCCAAATTTTTTCAGTTGAGATTGTGGAGTAACCATCAATAGATGAAACAACATTCTGATTGTCAAGAATTCTTCCAAACAACTCTTCACAATCCTTCTTATATCTTATCTGAAAGAACAAAAGTGGGTATGATTTAACAAATTTGGTCTCCAAAGTTTCTTAATTTTGAAAAATTTAGTCTTCAAAGTTTTTTGAAGACATAACTAGTCCTTAAATTTTGTTTTTTGACAAAACTAATCCTCATAATTCGTAAATCTTAGCAAATCTAGTCCTCAAAGTTTAATGTGTGGCAAACTTTGGGACTAATTTGACCTCACGAGGGTTGAATTTGCCAAATTTTGGAAATCATTGGACCATTTTTGCCAAAACTATCAAAGTATGAGGGCTACAGATATCAAATTAAAATTTGTGACCAAATTTGACAAAATCATAAACTTTGGAACGAAACACGATTAAACTAGGGCAAAATGTAAGGAAAACATACAGGATTAAGCCTATGACAATGCCAAATCCATTCACAATCAAGAGGGATCACCAATTGATCTTCTAGAAACGTGGATTTACAGTGCTTAGCAAGCAAAGGAAGCCAACAAGCATTGTACCTAATGATAGAAACACAAGATCATAACATAATTCAAACAAAAAAACTAGTTCATGAGGTTTAGAATCATTAAATATGATGAAATTATAGAGTATGACTAAAATCATGACAGGAATGTACACGAATATAACGTATAAGAGATTAAGATCACACATAAAAAGATTTGAATGATCCTTTACTATGGTACCCCTTCCCTCTTATAAACAATCATATTTTCAATACACCCCTCAAATCAAAACACCTGACATGTTTGGACTTGCGAATTGAAATGAATCGGACTTATCGGTATTGATAATGATGCTTTTGGCCGAACCAACTTCAATACCATGTTATAATTATAAAATTTGGCTGATATTATTACGGGAGAGTGCATAAATATAGCATATAAAAGAATGATACACCGCGTAAAAGATTTAAACAAATCCAAATTTCATCACAAATCCAATGTGAACAATTGTATTTCAACACACCCCACACTTTCAAAACTATGACAAGTATAGACTTGCAAATTCAAATGAACCGGACTTACTCGTATTCATAATTAAGATTTTGATCGAATCAACTTCTATATTATGTTGAAATTATAGAATTTGACTGATAGTCTTATGAGAATGTGCATTAATATAGCATATAGATAGTAGAACACACCGTAAAAGACTTGAAGAAGTCATTTACCGTGATCCTCAATCATCTTATAAACCCATACAAATTTTATCACAAATTAAATGTGGGGAAATTATATTTTTCAACAAAATATGATTCATTTAGCTATACCCAGAAAAATTCATACCTGTATATTGCTTTCTCAAGCCCTGGTCCTTCGTAGAGCCATCGATTCCGGTCAACGACAGCAAGAAACTTGAGCTGGGTTTTGGCCGCAGAAACAAGGTCAATTCCTATTTCAATGTTCTGGGCTTTCTTCCATTCCAAATCCTGATCCGTCATCGTTCCAAAATTCGTTCTGGCACCAAGTAAATCAAAGAAAAAAATAACTAATTTAAAGCAAATATGGATGATGATCGACAAATACACAAAGTAAAGAACTTGAAAATTCGGAGTCAAAACAAAAATAAAAACGATTACAAGAATGCGCGTTTCTTTTACAGATTCCGAACTAAGAAGTCAGTTGAAGATTGGGACTTAAAATCAATGTTTTCATACCGGTCCGGAATTGCGTACCGGTTCGGACCGATATGAGCGGTACGATCGGTATACCGGTTGGCATACCGGTCGGTATCAAATTTTATTTTATTTTATATTTTAAAAAAATAATATTTAATTAGTTTTTTTGGATCAGACCCGAAAAAACCCGGAAATCGACCCTAATACCCGGTACCGGGCGGTACGAAAAAAAATACCGGTACCGAGCGAAATTTGATATATCGGACGGTATACCGGCGGTATACCGTCCGGTATGAAAACACTGCTTAAAATACAATTCAACGTTGAGACTTGGTACACGATAATTACAAGTTCCAGTACGACAAAAATGCATAGTCAAAAATACCCTTCAAATCTACTTTATGTCGTACAAGTAATATGGCACACTTAAAAAAATGGGAACCGGAACACGATAGTGAGAACGACAATAAATATAAATATTAATATATTAATATAGTATAGTTGTTTATATTAATATATTAATAAAGAACGACAATGAATGTAGTATAGTTGTTTATGTAAAAATATTAATATACATTTATATATATATAAATCAATAAATATAATCATATTATAATTATTAAAAATAATAGTTATTTCTAAAATTATGAAGATGTCACATTTGATTTTAACAGTTATGAAATTATGGATGACAATGGAGCGGATATGAGATGATTATACTAATAATCGCTATCCGCCATGTTTAACATACCACATACATGTTCCTAGGGATGACAACGAGGAGAATATGAGGCGATTACACCAATAACCGCTACCCGCCTCGTTTAACCTACCATTTATTCGTTCCCTGCCTCGCCTCGCCATATCTCCTTCATACCCTACCCACTACCTTCACCGTCAAAGCCAATGGTTAACCACTAAGTTAACGGTTAACCGTTGATTTATAATTTATTAATCTAAAAAATCAATGAGAAAATTATGTAATTGATCCATAATATTTAAAATAGTGTAAAATCAATGCCTCCAAAGTTTGTAAATTGCATGAAAAGCTCCCGAAGTTTCAAAACCATTCAAGAATAACCCTCAAGTGAATCGTAGCGGTTTTCGTCTTTTTTCATATAAGTAGTTTTGATAATTTATGCATTATTTTTAAAATTTTCAAAGTTTGGAAACATATTCATAACATCTTTTCAAGGTTAATGGATTAAAATATTAACCAGTATAATGGTTAAATATAAACGGTTTTAGAAGTTCGGGGGACAACCACGCAATTCTTAAACTTTGAGGACACGGTGTTTACAACATTTAAAAGTTTGGGGGCCAACCGCGTACATTATATCAACTTCGGGGGTTTTGTATTCAATTTACAAACTTCAGGGGCATCGCATTTACACTATTATTAAGTTTATGGACCAATTACAAACATCAATATCATAAAAATTAAATATACTTCATATAAAACTCAAATTAATATTTTAGAATCAAGAATATTTAATATCTTTAACGAGACAAATAAAAAATATTAATATCAAATTAAAGAAATTTTACGGATCAAAATTTTTATATCGGATAAAATTATAGATTTTTTTGAAATATTAATATGTTATAAAAATAAGGAATTAACCCATCAAACTTGATAAAATACGAGTTTAGTAAATAATATGAATATCCATAATGAAAATTATATAATATTTAATGATTTTTCATTTGAAAATGCAAAACTAGAACTAAGATTATATATTTTTATCCAATGTAATTTTACAAGTATATACAATCAAATATAAACAAGTAATTGATTTGTATGCGGGTAACCATGCGGGTAGTGGGGTGGATGTAAAACCACTACCTACTCCATTTAAGGCGAGTAAGTAATTTTACAACTCATCACACATCCATAACCGTTTAACTATCTAAATACATCCTAATGGGGCAATTATCCAACGGGTAGCTGGACGGATAACCCAAATTGTCATCCATACATTTCCCCTTTATAAATATATTTATGATTTATTAATATAGAAAATCAATATCATAATAATTAACTATTTTAGAATAAGAATTTTTAATATCTTTAACGAGACAAATATAAAATATTAATATTAAATTAATAAGTTTTACGAATCAAAATTTTTATATCGAACAAAACTATAGATTTTTATGAAATATTAATATATTATAAAAATAACAAATTTTCTCACGAACTTGATAAAATACGAGTTTAGCAAACAATATGCATATTCTTAATGAAAATTATACAATATTCAATGGTTTTTCAATTGAAAGTGCAAAACTAGAATTAAGATTATTTTTTATTAAGATAATTTTACAAGTATATATAATAAGATATAAACGAGTAATTAAATTTGTATGCGGATAGCGGAGCGGATATATGTAAAACCACTTGATATTACCCGGGGGTATTTTCGATATTATGTCATCCCGGGAGCTCGTCCAATGCTTCTTGCGGAGTTAAACTCCCATTTATCCACAAGTCTGCGCGTGAGATATCCATCATCTCATGGCTAGATGATATTTTCGGTATTATCGTATATTTATGTCACTCTATAGTTTTGGGGGTATTCTCGTAATTCGGACCTCCCGGGTCTATATATGAGCATTTCACTAACTTTTTTATCAGTTTCGGACAAATTCGGCCCCGAACGGGGGCCAATGGTATTTTCGTAATTTGGCACCGGTAAGTTGTAGCGATATTTTTGGCTGTATATTCGATATCTGGAAGTAATGAATTATTTTACAAGGTTTTCCGATATTATCTCATCGACATTTTCAGCTAATTCTCGATCGAGATTCATTTCCGAAGTTCTATTGCGGTATGACATTTATTCTAGTTTAATTAAATATTATTTGAGTACTTTGGGCTGAATCAAGTGAAATTGGGCTTCTGGGCCTGAAACTTATTAATTGAGCTGTATTTCTCTATAAATATGAGCCACAAGGTACTGAAAAAGAGATTCAGACTCTTTTTGTACCTCCCAAGGAAAAGCTGTCGCTCGAACTTGTGAAGGTAATCGAGAGATTTCGCTTTTCAACCCCTATTCGTGAGATTTGGTTCGAAAACTCGCGGCAAGACCTCTATTCGCGAGTTTTCGGCAGTTTCGACGTGGCAGAACACATTTGATCGCTTTTCGTACCGTTTTCACTCAGATTATTGATATCTATTCATTGTAATTGTATCTCTCGATTATTATAGTGAAAACTGAGGTAGAGCTTCGCTCTTCCGATGATGTAAGCCCATACATTGTGGGCCCAACCTCGTACATCGCTCGTGTCCCCACAACAATTAAATTTCGAGTAATTAAAAAATTGACTGATCTAAAAATAAATACCCAAAATATTTTTAGACGAGATCAGTTTGGCGCCGTCCATGGGGACCGAAATTTCATCCCATTGAGAGCTTTATTGCTGAGTTTGGATTTCTGTTATCATGACTACTCGGAATTCTGATGATGATGTTTTCGATTAAGAGATTGATGTAGAACCTAATCCTCGGGCGAACGATGAGGTTGTTGCGTTACCGGAAGCTCAATCGTCAATCTCGGAGGAGCCTCCTGCTCAAAATGTCACTGTTCGACCCTCCCGTACCGGGATTTCATCCGAAAGGGCACCTATTTTTTATCCTCCTCCATCTCGGTGTTTATCTAGGTGTTATGAATTTGCGAGAGTTAGCCGAGTTGCAGTCCGTAATAATGCCCACCTTTCGCCACATGCGCGTTCTAGATCCACGGATCAACCTGAAACCGACGGAGATTTGGAAGAGCGAAGACGTACTTTAATCGCTCAATTAGAGCAAGTCGAAGCCCAAAGAAGAACCCGGAGGAATAATGTTACCCGGAACCCGTTAATGATGAGGTGGCGGAGGAAGACACTGATCATGTTCCGGAACCGCAAGCGAACATTGTGGCAACCGGAGAGCAGAATGATACTTTACAAAGAATTGATGATTTAATAGAACTAAAGTTTAAGGAGATAAGCGGAAAGATGGAGCAAAACGAGGCCAGGATGAACAAGTTGGAGGTCAATCTGACTCTTGGCCAGGAAAGCAGACGAGTTTATGGCGAGCACACTAGAGATACTCATCAAACATTTGCTTATGAGGGTGATTACATTGAACACCAAAGAGCTGAGCAGCCTTATGGTAATCGAGGAAAGGCGCTACTCTCTATGTAAGTTTTACAAAGTCCTTGGAACACCTCAAACGCTCTGTCGCGTTTTCCACGACAATTATTGGCGCTACTCGGTCCGAATTTATTAAGATGCCTAAGGATCTTCCGCAGTATCGTGGGTCAATTGACCCACATGCTCATACGTCGAACTTGAAGATCCATGTAAGTTTGATGAATTTCAGTGATGTTGCTATGTGTTTTGTTTTCGCGACTTCTCTTAAAGAATCAGCCCTCCGATGGTTTAATCGTTTACCAAGGCGTTCTATTGTTTCGTATCAAGACTTCAATGATCAATTTTATTCAGCTTTTGCGCCTTTTAATGCGCCAATAAAATCTATCACTTCTTTGACCGCGTTGCGGTATGATTCTTCAGAGAGATTGTTGGGTTTTATTACCCGTTTTGAAGCCGAGTGTAGGAAGATACATCGGATTACTGTTAGTGAAAAAGTTGGGGTACTCCAGCGGATTTAAGCTGGAAATCCGTTGTGTAATTCTTTGAATAGAGATCTCCCGGAAAATATGGAAGAGTTGGATTTGAGGTGCACGCAGTACATCCAGGAGGATGAAGGCTTGCGGGATCACGGAGTGATCGAAGTGCGAACTTATGGTTCCCACAATATCGTTGCAAGCCGAATGCTGGATAAGAGTGTCTCGGAGTCACGACCTAAAGTGAGAACGTACCCCACATTCAATTATGATCAAATTTTCACCGTTATCGAACAGAAAAGGGGCGGATCCCTTCGTTATCCCCCTCCATTGCAAGAACCAACACCGGGGACTTATGAATCTCAAGTATTCTGTCGTTTTCATCGAAGTTTTGGACATGCCACTAACGATTGTCGAGAATTGATGTCTGAAGTTGAGAGGTTGTTATAATTGGGTCAACTAGATGAGTTGATTAGCACTGTGGAAGTGCTGTCGAAAGCTAACCTATGAAAGATCGATATGAGTGTCCAGTTGGGGACAACGGCTAAACCCCCAAAGTCAGACCCGCCACGACCTAACACGAGAGGCCGTGGGTACGGAGGACAACGTGGCCAACATCAAAGGGATGGCCAAAGAGGATTTTTCAATGGTGGTCGGCATAAATATAGAGATGCAAGAAGGGAGAATAATAACCGTGGTCGATGAGGTAGGAATCAACAACATAGGAATCAACAAGGATATCGACATGAGGGTTATCAACCTGCCCAAGGAAATCAGCAACCACCTCCTCCCCCTCCTGCTGGCCCGAATTCGGGTCAATCTATTTTAAATATCGAGGAAGCTCAGTCGAGGTGGGGAAATCTAGGCCCCAATATAATGACCATTGCAGGAGGAAGGAGCATGGGAGATTCAAGTCGAGCTCGTAAGCGGTCCTACCGTGAGCTGGAACAGAAAGGTCGTTTCATGGAAGTTAACCTAGTCCAGTTATCTGACTTGGAAAAAATGGCCATATCTTTTGGACCTGAAGATTTATCCGGAGTTTTTTCACCGTAGGATGATGCTCTAGTCATCTCTTCTATTATTGCGAATCATCCTGCTTCTCGAGTGTTAGTCGACATCGGAGCTGCTACCAAAATCTTGACTCTTGCAGCTTTCGAACAAATGTCTTTGAAGGGAACCACCAAGCTCCAGCCGGTGCAAACAAAATTGGTTGGTTTTAATAATAGTGTTGCTGTTGCTGAGGGATTTGTCTTTCTGCTAGTAACTTTGGGAGATCAATGAATATCAAAGACTTTATTAGTGGAATTCGTAGTTGTGGATCTTTCTATACTTCCTTTCAATGCTATTCTGGGGTGAAGTTCTTTGAATTCATTTGGGGTTGTGGTCTCTCAACCACATTTGATGATGAAATTCCCCACACCTTCAGACGTTGGAAAAATGAAAGAAGATCAGGAATTGGCGCGTTCTTGCTATAACATAATGTGCAGGAGTGGTATGGATGTGTCGAAAGCAAAGAAACATGTTTGTATGGTAGAAGTCTTATCCGAAGAAGTTATGGATTCAGCTGACACTTCCCACAATAAGAAATATTAAGAAAACGAGATGAAGATAGAACCCTTAGGTATTAAGACAGTGTTTTTATTCTCCAATAACCAGGAAAAAACAGTGATAATCGGTTCTGAGATGACGCCAGATCTTGAAAAGGAGGTAATTTCTTTTTTGCGAAATAATATAAATATTTTTGCTTGGTCTTATCAGGATTATGTGGGGTAGACCCCCAAGTTTGCTAACATAGACTCAATGTTAACCCATATGTGCGACCAGTTCATCAGAAAAAGATAAAGTTTTCCCCTGAGAAAGAAAGAGCCATTGATGAGGAAGTGGAAAGTTTGTTCTAGGCGGGGTTCATAAAGTCTGTCAGATACGCGGATTGGGTCGCAAATCCAGTGGTGGTCCCAAGGTCGAATAATGGCTGGAGAGTTTGCATTGATTTTACCGATTTGAATAAAGCATGTCTGAAGGATCTGTATCCGCTGCCGACCATTTACATGATGGTGGATGCGGCCTGTGGCTTTGAATTTCTTAGTATGTTAGACGCATTTAAGGGTTATAACCAAATTTTTATGCATTATGAAGACAAGTTGTTTACCTCTTTTATGACCAATAAATGTATTTTTTGCTATAAAGTTATGTCATTCGGTTTGAAAAATGTTGGGGCTACCTATCAGCGTCTAATGTATTCAATATTGAAGGATATGATTGGAAAATGTTTGGAAATTTATATCGATGACATATTGATAAAAAGCCGGCACGGGAATAATCACATTCAATATCTGAATGAGTGTTTTGATATACTGAGGAAATATCGAATGAAGTTGAATCCGCTTAAGTGTGCCTTTTGTGTAAATGGGGGAAAATTCATTGGATTTATTGTATCAGAAATGGGAATCGAGATGAATCCTGATAAGATAACGGCCATGCAGGAAATGACTCCTCCGACAACTGTTAGAGAAGTCCAAAGATTAACAGGTCCATTAGCGTCATTGAATCGTTTTATTTCGCGATCTGCAGAGAGAAGTTTACTATTTTTCCGAGTATTGCGCAAGACAAATCTATTGTATTGGGATGATGAATGCAGTATGACATTCGAAAGTCTGAAAGATTACTTGAGTAAACCACTATTTATGTCTCTCATATCCCCTGGAGAACCATTGGGTTTGTATTTAGCTGTATCTAAAGAGACAGTGAGTGTCGCCTTAGTCAGGCTTAGCAACAAAGAGCATAAACCAGTGTATTACGTCAGCAGGAAATTGCAAGGAGCAGAATGCCGCTATACAAATTTGGAGAAATTTGTGTTAGCCCTAATAGTTGCCTCCCGAAAATTAAGGCATTACTTCCAAGGTCACCATATTGCGGTCTTAACAGATCAACCTATCATAAGGGTACTATCAAAAATCGATGCCTCTGGCAGGCTAGCAAAGTGGAATATCGAGTTAGGGCAGTATCATATTAAATATATCTCGAGACGAGCTTTAAAGGCCCAAGTATTAGTGGACTTCATAGTGGAAATGACTCGATCAGAAGAATTGGGTGATGAGGAATAATGGGATGCATTTGTCGACGGATGAGTTTCTGCTGGGCGAGTCGGTATCGGCATTTATTTTAAGGAAAAAAAGTCTGGTGAAGAACATGAATATACAGTAAAACTGTGTTTCTCTGCAACCATCAACATTGTCTAATACGAAGCCCTGATATTTGGTATTAACTTAGCAGTCGAGATTGGAATTGTTCGCTTGTATTCTCACTCCGATTCACAGTTAGTAGTGAACCAGTTCGCAGATACTTTTGTCACCAAAGGTGAGCACATGTGGATGTACATAGACAAGTTGAACGAAGTGGCGAAAGACCTTAAGACATTCGTTCTTATATATATCTCGAGAGAGGAAAACACCCGTGCTGACGATCTTGCAAAGTCAGCCACGATCTTAGAACTCTCAGATGAGTCAAAAATAACGACTATGATCCATTATCAGCCATCTATCAGTCTAGCAGAGAGATAGATCGTCGAAGTTGCAAGCTTGGAACTTTCGAACGATACGTGGTTTTTATTAGATGCAGTAACAAATGAACCTTCTTGGAAAGATGTGATTGTCAACTATTTGGTTAAGAGAGAATTACCAGCCGATGAAGGCGAGGCCCGCAGGACAATGCAAAGAGCCACAAACTTTGTGTATGTAGATGAGAAGCTATACAAGAAAAATTTTGGAGGACCCTGTCTTCGATGCTTGTTCCGAGTACAAGCTAAAGCCGTTATGGAAGAAGTTCACGCCGGGGACTGTGGTGACCACTCGGCAGGTCGATCTTTAGCAAATGAAAGTTAAGAGGGCCGGATATTTTTTTCCAAAAGTAATAAAAGATTGTGTGAATTTTGTCCGAGCTTGTTCCACTTGCCAGTTCCACTCGAATGTGCACCACNTTGATAAAGATTCAACCCAACAAGGATAGCTGGACCTGAAGGCCTACTTGGGCTAAGTCCAATAATCAATAGCCAGTACCGAAGGTTAGCGCCACATGATATCTATTACTTCGTGGACCGATACAAGGGATCGGTCAAGACGGTTACAGTCCATGTGTCTTGAGCTCTGGGCTTAGTCATGCGTTCCACGCTTCGGGCCCAATCACGCAATTTGCACTTCGGGCTCACCCACGTTTTCCTCCATGGGAAAACGACATTGTAAGATGCGGTTACAAGGCGTGATCCACACGCGTTCTCTTATCTATCAATACAGAGCTCAATGGCAAACGAAAGGAGGACCTTTGGAAGCGCAAATCAGCTTATACTTTGCTGGTTTTCTCACTCGCAATGCACAAACTAAAGCAGTTGTTGTAACTGATAACAATGTTCCCCTGAAGAAGGAGGACAAGCGGGTGTATTGTGATCACCTTATATTGAAGTGCCCGCTATTGCAGTAGACAGTAGCGGCGATGATAAAGGAAAATCCCAAAAAAGACGATTCTAAGGGCAAGAGAATTGAATCGCTCTGAAGATGCCATCAAGATGACAATCGTCATAGGCCGCGGAGCAGAGACAACCAGGGACAACCCCCAAACTATTATGACAGAGTGGAGGACCAAAGGTCACCTCCACCTGAAAATGAAAGAGGCCAACAAGGTCGAGAGAACCATGGCCAGGGCCGAAAAAGAAGATGGCGGGATCGGGGCGGCAGAGCCTCGTAGAACGAAGGTGGAAGACAGGAGATTCCCCCTCCTCCACCAGCTGAAATGGACACTCAACCTCCCCAAAGTGAGGCAGTGCAGGGAAAGAGAAGTGGCCGGAGATATTTATGTTATCTCCGGTAGAATAAAAATAAATGAATCGATCAGGGACCAAAAGAGAGCAGCGCGCGGAGACTCCGCAGAGAGTTCCGAATCTATGGCACTGGTCGAATATGAATCTATGTTGCGATTCTCTTATTACAAGGACGCCATCACCTTCACAGAAGCTGATCGTTAAGGAGTTACTGATCCATGTGATGATCCTCTTATCATCACTTTAATTATTCATAATTGTCGGGTCCACAGAATCTTGGTGGACACCGGTGCTTCGTGCAACTTGATAAAGCGCGAAGTAGCTGAAATGTTGGGAGCTCAAGGCCATGATCTCCCTATTGCTAACATCACCCTATGACATTCGACCAAAGGAGCGTCATTCTGTGTGGGAATATCATATTCCCCATTACTTTGGGAGATCAGCTCAAGGACCGAAAGGAGACTCTGGAATTTATCGTTGTGGAAGTTGATTTGGCTTACAACGCCATCATCGGACGGACCAGGCTCGGTAAGTTTGAGGCCGTCTCTTCCACTAATCATATGATGCTCAAGTTCCACTACGCCCATGGAGTTATATTTGTAAAGATGGACCAAACAGTACCAAGATAGTGCTACATGAGCTCATGCCGAACTTCGGCACCAGTTAAGAGAGCCCGGGTGGATTTGCTTGAAGAGCCGCCGCACCACCCGAGGCAAGCTATGGAAGCCATCAGGTTCAAACTCATCAACTTGGTTGAAGGGGATTCAATCAAGACTACTCGCATTGGTGCACACCTGACCCCATCTTTTGATGAAGTATTGGTCCAATTGCTGAGAAGCCATGTGGACATATTTGCTTGGACAGCGGGCGATGTCCCGGGGATTGACCGATCCAAAAAGTGAACATCAGATCAATACTGCGCCCGGAGCTAAGCCTATCCTGGAAAAGAGGAGACGCTACTCACCTGAAAAAATTGAAGTGATTCAGGCATAATTGAATAAGCTGCTACGATCTGGTTTCATCAGGGAAATCCACTATATTGAATGGGTTGCAAGCCCTGTAGTGGTTTCCAAGGCAAATGGGAAGTGGATAATGTGCATCGATTTTGCCGATGTGAACAAGAGCTGCGAATCTAACCATTTCCCCCTGCCACATATTAATCGATTGGTGGACGCTATTGTTGGCAACACTATTATGAGTACTATGGATGCATACTCTGGGTACAATCAGATCTTCCTTGTTGAAGAAGATCAGAAGAACTCTGCCTTCATGACAGAAGATGGTGTTTATTGTTATGTAGTTCATGCCTTTCAGCTTGAAGAACGCTGGAGCAACATGCCAGATGTTGGTTAATGAAATCTTTAGAGATTTGATAGGTCATATGATGGAAGTGTATGTTGATGATATAATTGTCAAGTCGATGAATGATGAAACCATATTTCTTATTTGTCTAGCTGTTTCGAAGTATGCCTTAAATACAAGCTCAAACTAAATCCAAACAAGTGCTGCTTCGGGATTCGAAGTGGCAAGTTTCTAGGATATTATGTTTCTGAGAAAGACATAGAGGTTAATCCTGAAAAAGTTCAGGTCATCATTGACATGCAACCTCCAAGAAATAAAAGGGAATTCCAAAAGCTTACTTGCCGTTTAGCTGTGCTAAGCAGATTTATTTACAGATCTACGGATTGGGCCTTGCCTTTCTTCAGAGTATTAAAGAAAGCAAGTCATTTGGACTAGACCGAAGAATGTGATAGTGCTTTCTTAGAGTTGAAAACTTATTTGAGCACTCCTACTATGATGGTGAGTTCAAACAGTGACGAACCTTTGAGATTATATCTAGCTGTATTTGAAGTCGCACTTTGAATCATACAGATCTGAACGAGAGATTATCTAAGTGAGCAATCAAGATCAGTTCCATGTATCTGGAATTCGTGCCCCGAAGGACAATTAAAGCTCAGGTTCTTGCTGACTTTGTGGTCGAAATGACCCGATCATCAATATTCTTAAACCAAGAGGACGATCGATGGATAATTTATGTTGATGGATCAACCTTCGGAGGAAAAGGGGGCGGGCATTACCCTCACTACACTACAAGGTGATGTTATCAATTCCTCAGTTAAGTTCTTGTTCTCATGAACATATAACATGGTGGAATATGAGGTTGTATTTTCGGGAATGACCCTAGCCCGACAGATGGGAGTTGTAAAGTGCGAATGTTCTTTGATTCCAAGTTGGTTGTGGAACAATTCGCAGGAAGATTTGAAACACATGAGCCTACGATGAATCTATATCATGCCAAGGTTATGAATTATCTAAGAAGTCAGCGAGTTTTCACTCGACCGTGTGCCGTGAGAACATAACAAGGTTGTTGATGCATTAGCCAGATTGGCCGCAGACATACCAAACATTGGACCAGGCACTATATCGGTCCATGTCCAAGACCGACCTTCGGTCGAAATACCGGTGACCGAACAATATATTGAGGAAATTGAGACTTTGTGCCATGAACTTCAGAGCCTAAACATCGATGCCACTGAATCTTCTGGGGAACTCACATGGATGGACCCTTTGATCAAATACTTGACCAATCGTTATCTTCATGAGAACACTTCGGAAGCCAGAAAGATTGAATTTCGAGCCAAACGATATGTCTTAGACAATGGGCGATTGTTTAAGAAAAGTTTTGAGGGACCGCTCTTACGATGTTTGTCCCCTATCGAGGTCGATGTCGTCATGATTTATGTTTATGAGGAAATATGTGGCATCCATTATGGAGCTCGATCCTTGTATCATCGGATCATCAGGGCAGGATACTTTTGGCCAACACTACATGAGGAGGCCAACAAATATACTAAACGCTGCGCAGTTTGCCAATACCATGCTCCGATCCCACAACAACTAGGGGCTCTCCTATCGGTGACCCCACTCCCCTATACATTTGACAGATGGGGAATTGATATATTGGGACTGTTCCCTAGATCGATAGGACAAAGAAAATTTTGCATTATGGTACTGGAGTATTATACCAATTGGATAGAAGCAGAGGCTGTGACCATAATCTCTGAAAGTGTTGTGGAGAATTTCTTATGGAGAAATATTGTGAGCCGCTTTGGTGTACCTCATGCCTTAGTATCATACTTCAATTTTCCATGAAAAATGGTTCGGGATTTCTGAATAAAATTGGGTATTGCCCAACACTTTTCGTCAATGGCTCATCCCCAAACTAATAGACTCACGGAGGTATCCAACAAAGTTATCCTGACGGGATTGAAAACAAAGTTGGAGGATTTGGGAGGAAAGTGTACCGATTATATCTACGAGGTTTTATGGGCTTACAGGACTACACCCCGCTCTACGACCCATGAATCCCCATTCTCTTTGGTATATGGGTCCGAAGCAGTTAGTCCAGTGAAGGTTGCCATCCGATCACCTCGAATAACTCAATATGACGAACATCTGAACTATTGAAGAAGATCCCTAGATCTTGAAATGATTGAAGAAAAAAGAGATGTCATCAATGCGCGCATGTGTTCTTATCAACGAACTATGGAGATAGCCCATAATAAGTGCGTCTTACCCAGAGAATTTTCAGAAGACGACCTCGTTCTCAGGAATGTAAGAGTTCAGAGAAACGTTAGGTAACTAGATAGATACTGGGAATGGTCTTATCGAATTTTTAAATACTTGGGAGCTAGAGCTTATAAGTTGGAAACATTAGATGGGAATGAAATCCCCGAACCTGGAATATTATGAACTTAAATCGATATTTTCTATAAAATCTTTGATATTAAATGACAATTCTGAACTATAAAATGCTTCTCAAATTATGAAAAGAATATAATGAACGTAATACAAATTATTTCCAGCTAGCTGATTAACCAATCTTAAAGTTGGATTTTTTTGACGAGTCTGGACTGGTGACCATAGTGGTTCATCCACAAGGCTCCCAAGTGGTTGTGACCGCTATGATGAGTTAGATGCTCCTATGCTTGTTGAGACTTAGATGGATCGCAAAACTCCCAAAACTCACTGTGAACTAAATCTCCCCTTAGACGGTGTTCACTTTCCGTAAATGACCCTTACATCCTTGTATTCCGCCATAAGAAAAGGTAAAGATGACAGAACCAGTCAGTCAAAGCGCAAATACAAGCCTGTCTTGGGACTTACGTAGAACAGGGGCTTAGCCGAAGCTTGACGCGAGACTTATATTAGAACCGGTGCTTCGCCAAAGCTTTCCATGGGACTCATAAAGAACCGTGGCTACGCCGGCAAAGTTATAATAATTAGCAGGGGGAATAAAGAGTGATCTATTAATGCAATTAAGTTTCCCTAACTTATTGAGCCTAACAGAATTCCAACCTAAGTTAAGGTGACCGAAGGGTCTAAGTTCAATATTAAACCCGAACTTACACTTAGAAGAAAAACTGAGTATATTGAAACAAGTAAGAGTTACATCAAAAACAAAATACACTTGTCCTTGCTCCCTATCTGCTTCCCCATACTTCTCCGCAATTCATGCTTTTAGATCGTCTAGTTTCCTCTCCATCTCCTCAACCACCTCATTGACTGGTTTCTCCATTAAGTCGAACAGAGGGAAGTTGGGATCCTTCTCTAGTGGAGGCTCATCTAAACTGGGATCTCCTTGAAATCTTCATCCTTGGTTAGGGGGTCAAGTGACTCCAGTGCTCATCTTCGGGATCCATGCCGAACTTCTTGATTAGCTCGCCCTTCATATTGTCCATACACTGGGAGACATTGGACCCATAAACGTTTGCCGCCAAGGCAAACAATAGTGGGGACCGAGCGAAGCTAAGAAGCTCTTCTCGGACCACTCTCTCTATCACTTCCTTACTCCTAACCAAATCTTCTTTCAAGACATCTTTCTCCTCTTGGGACCGAAGGAGAAGTCTGTTGCTTTTTTTAGACATCTCTTGTATCTTACACTCCAACTCCAGAACATGGGACGCTACGGAGGTAGCAGCTTGTTGGACATCCTTGTACTTTGCTTCCCACTCTGCTGCCTGAGAAGTCACGAGCGAAACCTAAGTGCCCGCTCCCAATAACTCTCCGTTCAAGCGGTCCCCCTCTTCCCGAAACAGAGGCCACCATCTCTTGGATCACCTCTCGAACAGACTATAGGTTTGATGGTGTGGGGGCGGATTGCTCTCCAATCGTGATCCCTTTCTTTGGGATCGGGGCTGCAAGCTCTTCTCCAGCCTTCCTCAACCATTTGTATTGCTTCGAGGCCTCTATTTCGGGCGCTTGCTTGCTTTTTTTTTTAGGCAGAGGGGCCTTGACACGTTCTCCCCCAAGCAAGAGGATGGGAGGACATCCTCCGCACTAATCGACCCCTGCAGCAACAACCGTACGATATTAAGATCCATGGGAGAACTATTTCCTATCCTATACATAGCTGCCAGACTCAATGAGCGGATTTTGGCCGAGATCACCTCCGCCATGGATGGACCGGGTCTCTGGCTACTTGAATCACCCGCAGATCGTGAAGATTCCGTGGGGGTGGCTGATGCTGATCCAGATGACCGCAGCCGAGCCTTCTTCCTGGCTTTCGCGGCAGCAACTATATCAGCCATACGATTTCCAGACATCGTATCTGTGGAATCTACAAAAGAAAAATGATAAGGATCATGAGATATGAACTAAGTTAAGTAAAATCTTGCACCCGATCCTTCTGACGAATCTGAACTAGAGAATATCCCCTTCGGGGTAGGGGATCCCGTCCTACCCGCTACCCATATCTCTATAAGCTTCTTCTCCCAAAGTATGTAAATGCGTTTGAGACGCATTTCGGGAGGAGGAAGCATCGCCAAGGTGTTAGCGATATCCGGATGGGAAGGGTTGAACCGGGATCGTTCCAATTTCCTGATGTCGTGATGCGTTATAAATGGTGACACATTGAGTAAGTCCTCTCTCGAGACTACTATCCCAACATAGCAGGACTCCCATTCATGAAGGGAGTCCTCCTTATCGACAAGGGAGTCCTTTTTGGTACGGATAGCTATATAGTATAACCTACAACATCCTAGCAACTTTTTCCCCTTTCGGGATCCGACCAAAAACAGGTTAAAAAAATGTTTTAGACTTGGTTCTACACCATGTTTATAACAATAAAAAATAAACACTACTATGTACAAGTAACTACCCGGAATGAGAGCGTAGTTTGGGCAATGGATTTCCAGAAGTACGGCAGCTATGAAAGGGTGTAAGGGAAACCTTAAGCCGCACTTCAGGGAGGCGTAGCTAACGGGCAGAGTGCTAGCAGGGACGTTCATCTCAGCGGGAAGGAAGCATGGTATATATTCCTTCCCCCTCCAGATGGACTAATGAGATGGGATNGTTTAATAAAGAAGAAGTCAATGTGCTGGCAGTTTATGTGTATGGGCCCAATGTGGATAAGCACGGCCCTTTTCCACGTCATCTTGTCAATGTACGTAAAAGGTCCAATTATCCAATCAATATATTTAATATTTAAAAATGTTAGATATTTTTATCTATTATTAATATGATGTGAGATCGGGTACAGTTGGAAAGATGGAAAATAACATTCAAATCATATTAATTAGACATGGGGAATGTACGGATTCATAATAATATTTAAAATCGAATTTAATTGTTTATTAAAGTTTGAGTTCGGTTTATAATAAACAAGTTTTGGGTTGAATTCTAAAATTTTTAAAAGTATGATTTGGGGTTTGAGTTCGAATTTAAAGTTAATTATAATGTATATAATATAATTTAGACATCATATTATATATTATATTACTAATATATATAATATTATTGATTCCCGATTGGCTTGGCTCGGTTTGTTACAAATTTGAGCTAATTGGATCGAAATGTTTGTGAATCAGTTCGATTGGTTTACACCCATTGTTCTGGTAGAACATACAATCCCACCTATTTACGATTAAGAATATGAATGGTGAGTCTTCATTGTATCCAATTCTAAATTGAATTTTGAAAATTATGTATTCGTAATTAATAGATCAATGTGAGTCTCAACAAATCATACTATTGCATACGAATCGAAATTATAAAATTTTTAGAAAATGAATATTTTTAGAAAAAATATATTTTAGATGATTAATCGAGCTTAGGGTCATTTATTCATGAAACAAGAATTGAGTGTTGGAATTATGAAGTTTAACTGAAATTATAATGAGAGCGTGAACAAACGAACCGAAATTATAATGAGATTGTGAACGAACGAGATTAAGATATCACACATTTTTAAAATTTAATTAAGTTATCATGTGATAATATTTCTCATTTTATAAACCTAATTAATCCCATATTTTAAATAATGTATGACAAATTCAACACTATCTATTATGTACAGTTCTGGTCGTTAGGAAACTTTCTTGACCCATTAACATGTTAGAAATTTGATCGGTATGGGTTGGTGGGTTAGTTTTTTTCACGGTCAGCTTACGGGTTGACACATTTGTACGGTTTGAGTTGGCTCATGTCCACCCCTATATTTGAACCAGCTTCGACAACATGCTTGAATTATAGAGTTTGATTGAAATTACATCTAGATAATGTTAATAAACGATATTAAAGATGTAATGTCACACATTTAAAAGATTTTATCAAACTATTATATAAATATTTCTCATTTTATAAACCTAATAAATCATACTTTTCTAACGACAAACTCAACATTGAGCAATTCATATTTGACCGAGATCAAATTTCGAAGATCAAAACTCAAATCAATTCAGTTAGATGGGTTTAGGGTCGGACACTCACATTGTTATGGTCCCTTTTTAGGGGGTACCAACAGTCGTCCGGTTCGTTCAACAAACGAACTCGGTTCTGATTTCTTTTAAATGTGGAAGACGATCAAAAGCTAAAAACAAAGTAGTGCACAGCGATATATAGTGGAAACCCCAAGAACTGGGGTGAAAACCACTCGACTAAGAACTGATTATGCTCTTAGCCTGCTCACTAATGAAATAACTCAAAGTTTATACAAGAAAGGCTAATGAAAATGACGAGGTAAAGAAAACGATAAGAATCCGGCAGAGTAACAGCCTATTCTTCCGTGTCCAAAGGGTCCTGTTATCTCCGTCGTCTGGCCCTGTATTTATAGAGTTCTTAGTGAGTGTAAATCACGCTTCGTAACCGCCTCTGACAGGTTTGTTAGAGGTTGTTATCGCGGGATGTAAAACGAGGCTGGGACCGAAGCGTGGTAAACGTGATCGGGCCCGAAGCGTGGTAAACGTGGGAAGGCCCGAAGCGTGGTAAACGTGAGTTGTAACTGCTCGGACCGAACCCAGGTGCCAGCTGGCAGAAAACGCTTTATTTCGCTAAGGTCATCTTCGGTCCTTCAGTTGAACATCGGGCCGCTCTTTATTGGAGGTGTGGAATGGGCTATAAGGATTCATTTTCGCCATTTGAATTGGTCCAATCGTTGCTGGGCCTTACCCATCACAAGGTACCCGGTCCTAGAGTTCTCATCACTAGCCCCTCGGGCTTGATTGCCAATCGCAGAGGTGATACAAGGCCGATCACATGATGTCTGCACATTCATGAGAACAAGGGACCGTACCTGTAAGTAGTGAGAGTCCAGGGGACCGAAGTTTGCCTTAGCGTATGGATCGATCTTGCTTAAGGGCTAACAACGTATATTTAAATTATATTTTATTTTCGTTATTCTTTAAATACTAATATCCCAACCCGCGCCTCTTCACCTTCGGTAGTTCAAGAGGCGTGATGAGTGCGCTCCGTACCGTCACAGTCTGGGGCAGTATTACGTGGCGGCACGTCATTGGCTGGGAGATTAATATTTAAATCGGGATTTAGGGCACTGTTTCTCCTCATCGTCATTTTCGCGAAGAGAAAATCGCAGCAAGTTCTTGTGCCCAAAATCGCTCTCTCGTCCAACCCTCTTCCAACTCGTTTTTGTTAAGGTATACTTTCATGGCTCCCCATAAAACGCGTTATCCTTCTATGTCTGAGTTGGACATTGAGGAATTTAGGTCTAAGTTTTCAATCCCGGCACATTACTCCATCTGGAAGGGACGGGAAGACATTCCCTGTTTCCTTCCGGCGGAGATGAATGTGCCGGCGTCTGCTATTCCGGTTAGCTACGCCTCTTTAAAGTGCGGGCTTCGTTTTCCGCTACATCCTTTTGTAGCGGCCGTGCTTAAAGAAATCCACTGCCCCACTTTTGCGTTATTCCCGGGCAGTTACGTATATATTATAGCGTTCATTTTTTATTGTCACCAACAGAATCGGGCCCCAACCTTAGAACACTTCTTTAACCTGTTCTTGGTTGGGTCCCGAAAGGGAAAAGGTCTGTTGGGGTGTCGTAAGTTGTACTATATAGCGGTGCGCACCAAAGAGTGCGCAATTGTAGATAAAGAGGAGTCTCTTCATGCGTGGGAGGCTTGTTATGTGTGGATGACAGTTCCGAAAGAGGATCTGTTGAAAGTATGGCCACGCATAACTCACCCACGCATAGGGCAATTGGACCGAAGCAGGTTCAACCCCTCCCGCACGGACACCGCAAACACTCTTGCGTTGTTCCCCCCTCCCGAAGCACGCCTTAAGCGAATAGATCTGCTTCGGGAGAGAAGATTAATAGAGATGGGTGTTGCGGGTAGGACCGGAGCCCCAGCCCCGAAGGGGGTTTTATCTTCTAGTTCAGATTCAGATCCATCAGAAGGATCGGGTATGAAATAGTATTTATGTTTTAATCTTTCCTGATCCTTATGTATTTGTTTTGCAGATTCAACTGAGACGATGCCGAGCGCCCGTTTTAAACGTATGGCAGCTACTTCGGTCCGTCCTTCTGAGGGACAAAGGGAAGCATCGGGCAGCGCCGAAGCAAGTGAATCGGCAACGGGGGGCACGGTGGTCCCTTCGGGGTCAGGGAACCCCCCGATCCAAACAACCAGCGCGGGCACATTGACCCTTCGCTGCACCGGGCAGTCCTCAAGCGGAGAGGGGCCTGCCTTTCGGGTATTTGGAGTTGTAGAGGAGGTGATAAAGGCTCGGATTCGTTCTTTGAGCTTATCCAGCCTTTATCAAATCGGTAATAGTTCCTTTATTAACGCTAAAACTATTACTTTGTTGCTGCAGGGAGCCGTTCCCGTGGAGAAGGTTCTCCCCGGTCCTCCGCTTAAGCCGAACGTCTCCCTGCCGCCGGTCCCCTTGGGAAAAGGAAAGAGGGTGGCCGAAGCAGAGCCTCCGCAGGAGCTGAAGAGGCTGAAGAAGGGAGGTCACGCTCCGGTCCCCAACAAGGGGATCGTTTTGAAGGAACCTGGGCAGGGCCCGAAGACGAACTCCGATTGGGGAGTTGCTTTGGATCTGCTGAGCAGGTTCAGCAAGAAGAGGAAGCTGTCCTCCTGGCGGAGTGCCTTTGTGAAGGACTTCCGCCTTTTTGGGGAGCAGAACCCAGATAACGTCCAAACGGACGTATCTGAGGAAGATATCATGGAAAACTTCCTTGACCTCACATCTAAGGTAACTTTTAGTTAACCTAGAGGCCCAAAGCTTTATTCTTAACCATGTATTGTCTTTTGCAGATGTTGAGGAAAGCTTTTACAACGGCTATCACCATGGAGAAATACCAAGGTGATGGCGTTGTGTCCCAGAAAGTCCAAGACCAACTTGACCTTGCGAAAAGGCAAGCTGAGATCAAGCACGGGGAATTGGTCACGGTACGGGAGGACCGTGACCGATTGGACAATGAGCTGCTAAGAGCAGGGACGGAGGTCTCGCTCTTAGCAGATAAAGTCACTGAGCTAGAGAAGGTGGGGGAAGTAGCTCAGGGGCGAATAAACGACCTGGAGGCCAAGCTACGGGCCAAAGATGAAGAAATTAACCAAGTCCAAGGTCGGGCCCAGGAGAAGAGGAATAAGCTGAATGAGCTTCTCCTTCGGGCCCAAGAAGAAAAAGCGGCCTTGGATGAGGAGTTGACGAGGTCCCGCACTTCGTCTGAAGGTTCGGTTCGGGAGGCGGTTCTGGGGATCGCTCAGTCCCCGTTGTTGTTCGCTTTAGCGGGCAACATACATGGGGTTTACACTGCGAAGTATCTGGATAACATGCGAGAGCAGTTCATCCAGACGTTCGGGCTTTCCCCTTCGGACGAGCGATGGAAGATGATCGACCCACTGGAGAAAGATGGCAAGTTCCAGGTCATTCCAACTTTGGAAGAGCCTGTGTTAGAGGAGGACCCTTTCTTCTATCTTTTTGAAGAGATGGAGAAAGCGGTCAACCAGAAGGTGGCTGATCAAGAAGAAGAGTTGAAGCGGCTCGCCGAACGGACCGAACCCCAGGAGCCCGAAGCAGAGGACCAAGAGGAGGGGCAGATTAGTTAGATATTACTTTGTATCTGTCATTCCTTTTGTTTAATATAAAATTTTCCTCCATTTTCCTTCAGCTTTAGTTGTTTTAATTACCAGAGTGAACTGATATAACTAACTTCGGAATAAACTAATAAGTTTTGACTTAACGAAGTAGTTCATCTTAACTTCAGAATAAACTAACAAGTATAAGATCGGGGACACTTACAGGTTGTCAATCATCGGTCCCAGATGTTATATTTAGTTTATTTACGTCAATTTTGATTGGATCAGTCGTTTTACATGGTGTATGGGTTACTCTTATTCCGTCCTTGGAATCATTACTTAATTGAATAGGCATAGTCTGCGTT
>RWGZ01001660.1:0-47108 GCA_009725065.1 Utricularia reniformis | reverse complement strand
AATTAAGCAATAAATTTCGGATTTAATTCAGTTTAGTCTATCAAATTACACATTGTGACAATTTTGATCCTCTCGCTTTTGAATAATTCATTAGGTATCTATCAATTAATCAATGTATGTCAAATTCGATACATAATGACAAAAAACCCCTATGATATTTTCAAATTCAATTTTCTCGACTCATTTCGTCACCACTTTCTATCTTTAAATCCAACTCCGACACGCCAAACATTCCATTAATCATAATCCAGACTCGGACCAATCTTATCATAAGCTCAATCTTCAATCGTAATGTAAACCCTAATTGTATCGATCATATCATATCAATTGATCCTAACAAGTTCACATGTTAGTGAAAGGGTTTGCTATCATTGAAAACATAAAGAAGACTTTAATGATAAAATACGACTTAAAGAAGGTTTTATTGATAAAAATATGTATGTTCATGATGTGTTACATAAAATTTCCACGGCTTCTAATTGAATTTTGTAATGATTCAAATAAACTATGAACTTAATTCTTGAATGCTCTAAAAAAGTAAGAATGTTATATTGTTGAATCTTCCATGTACAGTATCAAAGAATAATTCCATTAATACAGTTCAAATTTCATCAATGTCATCGATAGAAAATTGACAATAAAAAAATGACGATTGAGGGAGTGAGTACGGGCAGAGCGACTGCAAATTTGGAAATTTCTTAGGGGTATTTTGGTCATTATGTATCGAAATTGATACACATTGGTTAATTGAGGGAAACCTAGTATATTATTCAAAATGAGAGGACCAAAATTGTCAGTGTAATTTGAAACTAAATTTGAATTAAACCCTTTAAATTTCATTAAAATTTGGTAAAATCATTATATAATGTATATTTATGAGAATATTCATTAAAACAAAATATTTATCAATTGTTCAACTTGAAATTAGTAAATGAATAAGATAATAATCAAGCGTTACACTCTTCTACATATTCTTCCAATAGTTCTTCTTCCATTATAGGTTCATCGACTGAAAGATTAGCGAATTGATACAATCCTAGAGTACTCATCTATTCTAATCAATCTACATATATATTGCATAATGTACGAGTTTGTCCCACCTCACCCCGAGTCTTAGGGATTTTATTCGTTTCTTGCATTTATTCTCTTTCCCTTTTCTCACAGTCTTTCCTCTTTTCTATATCGAAACACTCCCTTACTATATTGTGTTTACTCCGCTTACCTATTTACTTTTCGTGTCCTAGTTCCAATTGCATCCCTGCATTTACAACACCTCTAAGTACTATGCATGTGACTAAGAGGTGTTGTAAATGCAGTCGATATCGTTTCTATTACTATAAATATATGTTGGTCCTATCTTCTGAACGACCCAATGTCGGTTCACGACTACCTACATCTGCTCATCGTTTTTTGTGATGAATTGAAGTTCACATGAAATCCGCACGAAATTTAAGCGTTTTCGTAAAGAATTATCACCTTAGATCAAATCCACGGTGAATTTGAATTGCGATGGAGATCCACCTTGGATTTCATTCGTAGTGAAAATTCACGGTGGATCTAGCCTAACTTTTTACTTCTCGAGCATTCATCGGCCTTGGAAATTTCGTCACCCCCTCCACCTTAGTTAGGTTTACCCGCACCCCTCCCATGATATCACTTGTCCCAGAAAAACTATGTTGTCCGTTTATAATTCACATTTGTTATATTTGACATCAATTTATACCGTATCAGCGTTTGCGGTACTAACCTTTGGGGAGCCAACACCTGGACCGAACCGAGACTTTGAATTCTTGATGCCTCAACAAGTATTACTAGATAGTGCGACGGGCCTGTGGTAGACAAGGTGCTACCCTAAGGTAGTCCATGTTGGCCCCTAGTGTCCGTTGATTCCACCAAGGCAGAATGATGGCATCCTTCATGGTTGAGGCTTATCCAGAGTGATGATTCGTTGCCATCAGGGATATCCCCGGCCGAGAGAGCTTGATTCTGCCTCCATGAGTTGAGTCTTCTATTTGTGCGTGTGTCTATTAGCGTGGCTCACTCATCGATTACCTGACCCTTTGTGACACCTCATATTTGCTTATGTCACTTGACTAAGAGTAGCTTTGTTTATAATTTCGCTTATTTCGATACTTATTTTAATGTCTAACAATTGTTTTGACCTTTTTATTGGATAAACCTGTGAAAGTTACGATGACGTATATGCATACAATGTACGGTTTTCAAGTGTCTTATGATAAGGCCTAGCACGGTGTCCAAATGGCATTCGAGTTAAGTGACGAATCATGAATTCAATGAAAATAAATTGTGAAATTCATGAGTTATATACATGGCTCAGCTTAAATTGTAAAATCCAGGAACAATTGTTGATTGGGCCCTTAATGACACAAATCTAGAATTGGATCAAAAAAATAATCAAATCTGTTTTTTTGTCTTTCAGACCATTCATTAAGACATATAATTATTGTAAACCAGCGATTTCAGTAGATGATACTCACTTTTACGCGATGCATGTTTTATACTTATGATTTGATTGATTTCGCAATATTTTTAAAATTATTATTTGTAGGTACGAACACAAGTTGTTAATAGTAGTTTCGAATGATATATGTGGTCACATATTACCTATTGCATATGCTTTAGTCGGAGAGGAAAGCGAAAATTTATACAGTTGATTTTTTCACATTTTGGATTCTCGCATTTAAATGGTGCTCGATGTTGCATCATTACAGATACACTTTCCGGAATTACAGCAGCAATGTCTAATATGGATGCATTTCGGATCGATCGTTTACAACATTGGTGGTGTTTGCGCCATGTAGTGTCTAATTTGAACAATGTGGTCAAGAATAAAGATATTCGAGATATAATCTACCGTGCGGGTGTGATGCCGGTAATGTAGAAGTGTTATGGTCCCTTTTTAGGGGGTACCAACAGTCGTCCGGTTCGTTCAACAAACGAACTCGGTTATGATTTCTTTAAAATGTGGACGACGATTAAAAGCTAAAAACCAAAATAAATGCACGGCAATATATAGTGGAAACCCCGTGAACTGGGGTGAAAACCACTCGACTAAGAGCTGATTATGCTCTTAGCATGCTCACTAAAGAAAATAAATCAAAGTTCATACAAAACAGGATAATGAAAATGACGAGGTAAAGAAAGCGAGAAGAATCCGGTAGAGTAACAGCCTGTTCTTCCGCGTCCAAAGGGTCCTGTCTTTTCCTTCGTCTTGCCCTGTATTTATAGTGTTGCCGGCGAGTGTAATCCACGTCCTGTAACCGCCTCTGACAAGTTTGTTAGAGGTTGTTATCGCAGGATGTAAAACGAGGTTGGGACCGATGCGTGGTCTGCGTGATCGGGCCCGAAGCATGATAAACGTGACAGGACCCGAGGCGTGGAACGCGTGAGCCTGTAACCGTTTTGTAACTGTTCGGACCGAACCCCGGAGCCAGCTGGCAGATAACGCTATTATTTACTAAGGTTATCTTCGGTCCTCTGTGTTGAACATCGGGCCGCTCTTCCTAAAGGTGTAAGTGGACTGTAAGTGTTCGTTTTGATTATTTAAGTTGGCCCAACTATTATCGGGCATCACCCATTACAGGGTACCCGGTCATAGAGTTCTCATCAAATATATATAATAATTTAAAAATGTAGTTTTGAAATAACGAATTTATCATAAAATAATATGAAATATAATTTTTAAGTTATAAACAATTATTTAAAAATAAGAGCAAAAAGTCATTTTATGACATCACGATCACTGCACCGCTGTTTCAAAAACAGTTTGTTAAAATAACGATCAGTTCACCTCACAGCACAGTATAGTCATCTCACCTCACCGCTATTTGCTAAACGTTGTCGTAAACTTACCAAATAAAAATTTGATACTCATTTATTTTTTATATTTTCTTTCATTTACTCATTTCCAATACTTCTACTTAATTTTACTCATTTTTTATTAGAGTCTGAAAATGTTAGTTATTAATTTCCAATACTTTTAATTAATTATCTTCAACAATCATTTAAAATTCATTTTGATGAGATCCCCGGAACCCGATACCCCAAACATAGTCAGGACCAGGCTTGGCCGTAAAAGCTCAAACAACATAAGCTGAATTTGAAGGCCCAAATCCAGTCCGCGTGAGTGAATGGCTCATTTAGATCATTTGGTCCGATCGATCGCTTATAGCGATCGACCCCAAAGAGTGGGGGCCCAGCTTCTTACACGCGCCAGACCGATCGATCCACATATTACAGGCATCGCTTCGGGCCGCTCTTGCTCATCCCATGCAACGACAATCCTTGACAGCCTTGTCAGAGGCGTGGTCCGGGGAAGGCGTGCGAGTCACCAGCGGACAGAAAGTAGCCGGCTAGTAGCACCGAGAGGTCTAGCGCCATGCAGCTCTGTGAAGCCATCACCGGCGGCTGTTCCGCCTGACGTTAGCCGACCTAGCCGCAAAGGACAGACACAAAACGACACTCTACTGTGCACAGTACAGTGGGAGTATAAAAAAGACACTTAGACGATGAGAATGGATCTTCCTCCGTTTTCTCTTCAGGGCCTTCGCTTTAAGGAATACTCTCAATTTATTTTCGATTCTCCTTTCTCTCTTTGTTGTAAAAAGAACAAACATGTCTTGTATGATCATGAACGTGTTTATTGGACCGACTAAGGACATTTCTTTTAGCCATTAGTCAAGTGGTTTTTTCCTCGTTTCCGATGTTTTCCACTCTAAAATCCTCACGTCTTTTCACCTTTGATTCGTAATCGTTCTCCATATATAAATAAATAATAACTGAGTTCGTCTCATAACGAACCGATCGACTGTTTGCACTCCCGGTTTTCGAACTACAACACATTTTAGTGAGCATTGTTAGATAAATAGTTGATCCCTTGGCGTGAGATCATCTAATAATAAAAATTATCTACATAAAACTTTATATGTAATTGATTTACGGAGGAAATAAACCATTTGCTAGCTATAGCATTCAATGCTCTAGCTTTTACTAACGTTAAATTAAGGTCTCTCTTTATCGTTTTAAATATTAAGTTTTAGAAAATTATTAATATTTGAAATAATGTAACACAATATTCAATATTTGAAAACCGTTTTTTTTTGTTTTCCTATTAGATTTTTTAACTTACACAAAATAAAAACAAAATTACAATGAATTTATTATTAAAAAAGTATTATTTCATTATAATATTCTTATGTTTATTATTATTTTTATACATTATTTTACATAAATCATTATCATACTAACAAAATTGATGGTATATTTATTTTATTTAAAGGATAAAAATGAAGTGCATTGAAATCATAAGAAATCAGTAAGGTTTCTCTCCGATGATATTGCCGTGGGGATTATACAAACACAGAGTTAAACTAGAAACTCCTTTTCCATTAGAACACACAGCTTGACCGCAACCAAGCTCCGCCGTATTCCGCCACACCACCTGAGTGTAAACCCCACAACGGTGTGTCGCGGCGCAAGAGTTATTCGTGTAGTTATAATACATCCTTTCCGCCACCCACGATTCCACCACCATAAGCGGCGGCGGAGTGAAGCCGCCGGCCCAGAGCTGATTCGCACCATAAATACTGTTACTCATGTTAGCAAAACTGCAATTTTGATAATCTCTTTGAAGCCTAACACTAAGCCCAGCTGTTTTCGCNTAAATGCACGGCAATATATAGTGGAAACCCCGTGAACTGGGGTGAAAACCACTCGACTAAGAGCTGATTATGCTCTTAGCCTGCTCACTAAAGAAAATAAATCAAAGTTCATACAAAACAGGATAATGAAAATGACGAGGTAAAGAAAGCGAGAAGAATACGGCAGAGTAACAGCCTGTTCTTCCGCGTCCAAAGGGTCCTGTCTTTTCCTTCGTCTTGCCCTGTATTTATAGAGTTGCCGGCGAGTGTAATCCACGTCCTGTAACCGCCTCTGACAATTTTGTTAGAGGTTGTTATCGCAGGATGTAAAACGAGGTTGGGACCGATGCGTGGTCTGCGTGATCGGGCCAGAAGCATGATAAACGTGACAGGGCCTGAAGCGTGAAACGCGTGAGCCTGTAACCGTTTTGTAACTGTTTGGACCGAACCCCGGAGCCAGCTGGCAGATAACGCTTTTATTTACTAAGGTTATCTTCGGTCCTCTGTGTTGAACATCGGGCCGCTCTTCCTAAAGGTGTAAGTGGGCTGTGAGAATTCGTTTTGATTATTTAAGTCGGCCCAACTGTTATCGGGCCTCACCCATTTCGGGGTACCCGGTCCTAGAGTTCACATCAAGAAGTATGAGAAGTGGATGAGTCAAATATAGAGGCGGAGTAGTCGTACGTATGAATGGTTGAGAAAACTCATTATGATTGAGAATCGACATAAATGGGCATAGTACCATTGATGGTAATCTGCATAGTACCATGACCACAAACCAAGTAGAGTCAAACAACAACGTATTGAAGGCGTGCCAAAGATATTCGATTCATAGCATTGTAGAGCCAAAAACATTGTTCTATCATACAACAAAGTGCTTCATCAGTAGGCACAAAAACATTGCTAGTATCATAAGCAACTTGGTTATCAGTTTTTAATCGTACAAATCGTATTTTAAGTAAGTGATTTCTAACTTCATGTCATACTCCATAATCATGTATGTGTTTACAACAGCAACAATCACCTGGTACAATGAGCAAAAACAAAAATGGTTTACTCATAGAGAACGATATTGGGATGAAGATCGACAATGTGGGGAGTTATTTATATCCATCGCTAAAAAAGAAAAAAATATAGACAAACAGTAGATATTGCAAACCAGACTTGTACATGCAGGTCGTGGTTGAGTCACCGTTTGCCGTGTTCTCATGCATTGTTTTTTGCCAATAGGTACAAAATACTGGAAAACACTCTAATAGGGAGAGAGTTGATGCTAGAACATCTTCGTACAAAGTATTCTCAAACTTTTCTGAATGACATTAGACCTAAAGGAGATTGGCATGTCCTGGATGAGTGTTACATCATGATGCAAGCCGAGAGAGAACATTGATCGGTCGTCCCGCTCCACGAGAATACGAGGGAGATGGATGAGAAGTTGTTGTATTTCATTTTAATGTTTTTTAATGCTTTTAATTATACTTTTTTATACGGGAAATATTTACAAATGCTTTTAATTAAACGTTTTTATACAAAATAAATGTTCCAAACATAATCTAACTAGATCACACAATCAATGGTGAGGGAACTCTAAATGATCATCCGTACCACAAGTCATCGGTCTCTGACCTCGCCTTCTTATGTCAAGTAACACGTCTTCTGGTTCCGCGTCACTCAAACGTGTCACATCAGAAGTCACAGGCTGTGTTCCACTAAACCCAACAATGTCAAATAACTAGCCAATTGAGGATAGACCTGTATATGAAGTGGAGAACCTCGTGAACATGGGTTTGAGCGGCATCGGAGTAACCTGCGTGTTAGGTATTCCACTAGAAGAGAAATTATGGAACGACTAAGACGGAGTTGAATTAGGATGTGGTGTCCAACTTAGGTACGGTAAAAAAGACAGTGTTGGGTATCAAAGTTTGTTGCGTAGCGGGCTGCAGTTCTACAAAAGAAGAGGGACACTGGGGCGCATGGAAAAGGACATGATTGAGTAGAGTGAATCGGAGTTGGCCCTGTTTGACAAAAAGGAGCATGTTGAGACATAGTTGGGTAGAAAATCATACTCTCTCCATATAATCGCTGTGAATTTTGAGTCATCTGCGAATACAACACTTCATCAGTGCATGTCTCGGTCAACGTTGAAACTTAGATGTTTGCATTCATTACAATGGACACGATTTTAAATATTCATATGATTATGACATAATCCTCATTTGAATACATACCACGAAAGCTAACGATTGTGATACTCCTTCCAACCAACTCGTAACATTATTTTTTGCGTGCGGTATCAAGGTACATAATCACTATTCGAGAGTACTATGTGTAGTACTCATTCTCATATACATGGGGAATGGTGTGATAGTATAGAGCTTCGAGTCACCTAGTCCATTGACCAATACTAATTAAATAAACCTCAGACCAATTCTGAGATACATGGGGAATGGTGTGATAGTGTAGTACTCATTCTCAAATACCATGTGTTTCATAATATCGATCATCTGGGTTATGTGGTATGCAAAGAGATTGGTGAAATCGCCGTGTGACTCTCAACGGTATGAGACTTGACAACACCAAAAAAATGATCTGCCGAGTGTATGTCCAAATAGCTCGACAACCCGAAATCCGATAAATCCTAACCCCTAAATGCACATTAACCATAAAAGAACCTTAATTTCCCAAAACCATAAAAGAACCTTGATTTTCCGAAACTATAAAACAACGATAAATTTCACGAAACCATAAAGAAACCATAAATTTCACGAAACTAACAATTACTAAACATGGTACCGAGAGAACCATGACCGAGAGCAAATAACAAAAAACTACAAAAAATACTAAAACTTCCATACAATACTAAAATCATGGTTAGATACCGAGGGCAAATAATAAAAAACATGAATCAAACGGAAACAATTTTGAATGAACAAACACACGAAATTAGAAAATACCCCCACAAGTTTGTAACATTTTTGACACCATAAAACATAAAAATCGGATGACATTTTTGGGCTTTGATTCATTCGATTGTATGGGTTTAATCCAATAAATACGGATATATAATCCGGATGGTATTACGTTTCAAATTATTGTATCATATATCAAATTCTTGTTTATCTCTCTACATAGATTTACTCTCCGTTTATTTCCCTGTTAGGACGCCAGATCATGACAATTTCCTGTATGGAGGGCTCGAGGGAAGAGCGAGCCTGAAGTTTCTGTAAGTTTTGAGGTCATACTTGGTGCCGAAATCTACTGGAAGAGCCAAAAATCGAAAAGGAAGAAGGAAGCAGCAATCCATTAACGTAACCAGAAAATTGTTGATATTTATAATAGGAGTGAACTCCAGCCAGTCGTTTGGACTTTGGATGCCGTTGGAGGCCCAAAGTATTGGCCCATTGAGCCCATCAATTCAAACAAATTGCAAACCCTTGCCTTCAAATTAAGAAAAGATTCTTGTATTCGCAACGTCCTCGTCGGTTCCATAAATCTTCTCTGCTCCAAGAACATTGAAATTTCTGTTGGTCGTCGAAGATGATTCAGCCTCTTTATGCCCTGGTTTTTGGGGAAGTGGCAGTGATTCTGGTTCTATTATTTCGAACACCGTTGAGGAAGCCACTTCTGCTTTTATTGGACAGAGTGAAGCAGGGCCGGGGTCCTGTGGTTGCATCTACAGCAGGAGGGACGTTGATTGCCGTTATGGTATCGCTTATTTATAACATCGCGAGTATCAAAGGTCGATCTGAAGAAGGTGGTGCCATCAGCCCTACGGATCAGGTCATTCTGGCCCATCAGCTCCTCCAGGCTTCGCTTTTGGGTAAACTTTCTCTTATTGTTTTTATATCGATCGCGATATGAGTGTCATTTGGGATTAGGGTTCTGCGACTCTTGTACCTTCCTTTGACAATATAGTAGATTTCAGTGTGCATGTTATTCAATCATAATATATTTGAATGTTCTTTCAATTGCTGGTTTCACTTCGTAAAGAAACATGGATTGCATTCGTTTTACAACGTCAATTTGGTGAATGCAGGTTTTGCCCTATTCTTGGGGTTGATGATAGACAGAATCCATTATTATATTAAGGAGGTCCGGATGCTGAGAAAGCATTTGGAGGCATTGACAAAGATGGATAAAAAAGTGAAGGGCAAGAACATAGCTGTGGAGGAAGAAGAGGACTAAGAGACAAACAGAGAGCTTTAGCACTAGTGAAATGTGCAAACCAGTAATTTTCTTGTTTCTTTCATGGGCAAGAAATAATAATGTAGTATATGTAAAAATCACAGACAAGTACAGTGTTCTGTTTGATAATGACTCTTCCAGAAAATTTATCCACTCATAGGCGACAACATTTTTCATGTTGCTTCAATTTGAATTCATGCCAAGGATGCAGGTAGTTTGCTTCACTTGGCTATGTTTATTTTACAATGCTTTTTCCTGAAATATTTTACAATATTCATAAACAGTGCTAGTATATGAATAAGTTTGCACATATTTTGTTTGCAATATTATACTTATGAAACTGCAAGACCTGTTTGCCCGTTGTAATAAATCTCTGTTTACAGTACGCTACATGTTACAAATTGTATTGTTTTTTTTATCACTGATTATGTCGTATGTTCTTGGTGATAATGGAGATAAGTTGAGTTTATTGATGCAGTTATTGGAATATGAATAATTGGGCTATTATTTGAGTGTTGTTAAATACTGAATGACGACTGTTCACCTGCACAATACATGCCCTTAATCCAGTAGTATTGTTATGGATGGAATTCCTATGTGATTATGCAATACTGGATTTGTGGGTTTACTTCATTCAGTGGAATCCACCACACTTTTATCTCATATTAGTTGTTATTGTTTAGCTTATACTATCTAATCTGCATCCAGCAAGAAAACAAACAAGTCTTATTTGTTTAGTACTGCTGAAAGCATTTAAACAGATTAGGAAACAGAAGCAGCCAAAATAGGCATTTGGTCATCTAATTCATCAAATGGTTGACTTCTGACTTCTCAATGTGCAATTTCTGTTTCACTTTTGTGGTGTATATTTAAATGCAAGTTGTGTCTTATTGTTTAGGTGGATACGAGAATGGTTGACATCTTTAATAAGTGCAATCTACTACTTGAAGCTTTATGACATTACACCGAGATTTCAATTAGCTTTATTTAGTTGTCAAAAATCTATATATTTTCTTGAAATATCCTAATAAAGTATTTAAATTACAGGNTGACTCCCTGGTTTGGTCAGAACGGTTACAAACCCACGTTATCCACACTTCGGGCCTCCACACGTTTACCACGCCTCGGGCCCGATCACGCAGACCACGCCTCGGTCCCAGCCTCGTTTTACATCGCGCGACAACAACCTCTAACAAACCTGTCAGAGGCGGTTACAGAGCGTGATCTACACACGCCACTGACTCTATAAATACAGAGTGCGACGACGGAAATAGTAGGACCTTTTGGACGCTTAAGAACAGACCGTTACCCTGCCGGAGTTCTTACTGCTTTCTATTCCCTTGTCATTTTTATTAAGCCTCTGCTGTATTTTGTATGAATCATTTAATTAGTGAACAGACTATGAGCGTAATTCGCTATTAGTCAAGTGGTTTTCTGCCCAATTCATGGGGTTTCCACTATAAATCGCAGTGTCCATTTATTGTTTCCAATTCTAATCGTATTCCACATAAAAAACAAATCAAAACCGAGTTCGTCTGCTGACGAAACAGACGACTGTTGGTACCCCATTAAAAGGGACCATAATAGTTTGGCGCCGTCCGTGGGGACGATTCTCTAATCCCATTTGAGTTTTCTAGCAGGGATAGGACAATCAAATGCATGGCGACTGAAACTTCGACAAATGATAGTGACGTGCTTCCCGACAGTCTCCCAGCACCAACATTCACTTTGCAGGATCTTGAAGCTGTCGTCAGGAAGGTGGTACTAGAAATTACGTCGGAGAGAAGTAGAACAGAACCATCGGCTGTTTCAAGCCCTGTTCCCAAAAGCTGAGGATACGAGAGTGATCCTGACGAGCGCAACACTGATGATGAAGAAATCATCAGGCGTGGTGTAACATCGAGGAGGCCTAGATATCGATCTACTCCTCTCCCCCGGCCAGAGCTCTAACTCCAGCTCCTGGAAATGATCAGGAGCAGATGCAGCGACGAATTGATGAGCTCACCAGGGAGTTGGAGAGCATGCGTGCTTTGAAGGATTGCGAACCTAATCTGGGACGCAATCCTGGTTTATTCAATAGGGCCATGGAGGCCCCAATCAGGCGAAATAAGGATGATGACTAGTGGCATAATCTGCATGCGGTTCAGACGTCATCCCAGCAATCTGAAGGCGTATCAGCCGCCTTGGGAGATTTGATGCTCCCTTTCTATGAAGAAATCTGGGTAGCAGTCCCAGATCGGCATTATCGCAACCCCGAGGGGTTGCCGACATTTCGTGGTGACGGTGATCCGATCGATCACGTTGCCGATTTCGAGCTACGCATGGGAACGGTTCGGGCCAAAGATTCACTAAAGTGCCGCATCTTCGCGGCAGGATTACAAGGCGACGCCCGAACGTGGTTCAAAAATTTGCCGGCCCGATCCATACAGTCATACGGCGGATTTATTCTCGTCTTCTCAGAGCAATTTTCTCCAAATGTAGGACCGCCCCGAAGCAGGCAGGAACTATATCAGCTGAAATATATCCCGGCAAAAATGAGTCTTCGGTCCTTCATGGATAAATTCAATAGGACCGCCCGAGGCATCAAGCTTGAGCTCTGGGATAAGATTGATATTTTACAGCAGGTCTTGGGACCGTGCGGCCTTTTGGCCAGTTTGGTAAAGAGCCCACCATCCACCTTGGGAAAACTTCTTCAGAAAATCAACAAGTATATTAAGGTGGATGAAGCACTGGGGCTAGGCTATCGGAAACTTAGCGGAAACTCTGAGCCCGCAGGTGATCATAGGGTTTCCTACCCTAAGAAGCAATCGCGAGAAGTAGCAGCTGTAAGCGAAAAAGACGTCCCCCCGAAGCAGGAGGACAACCGGGTGTATTGCGAGCTGCATCATAATCGCGATCACCCGACCCTGAAGTGCCCGCTGTTGAAAGAGACAGTAGCGGCAATGAATAAAGAAAAGCCCGACCGGAATGGTCAGAAGGGCAAGCGAGCAGAATCCCCTCGAAAGGGCCACCAAGGTGACGATCCTCACAGGCCACGGGGAAGGGATAATCGGGGACAACCCCGAAATTATAATGATCGGATGGAGGACTGACGGTCTCCTCCTCCAGAGCAAGACAGAGGCCAACACGGTCGACAGAACTGTGGTCAGGGCCGAAGAAGAAGATGGCGGGGCCGTGGCGGCAAAGCCCCACAAAACGAGAGTGGAAGACACGAGCAGATTGCTCCTCCACCCGCTGAAACAGGTGCCCAACCTCCTCAAAATGAGGCGGCACCCCGAGAAGTAGCCGGGGATATTTATGTTATCTCCGGTGGTTTGAGGATAAACGAATCGGTCCGGGACCGAAAGAGAACCGCGCGCGGAGACTCCGCTGAGAGCTCTGAATCTGTGGCGCTGGTTAAATATGGTCCAACTGAACGGTCCCCTCCCTTCGGGGAGGATATCATTTTCACCATGGCCGATCGGGAAGGGATCATCGATCCGTGCGATGATCCCCTTACCATCACTGGAATAATCGGGAATCGTCGTGTCCACAGGATCTTAGTGGACACCGAGCTTCGTGCAATCTGATGAAGCGCGAGGTCGCCAAAATGTTGGGAGCTACTGCTCATGACCTCCCGATCGCTAATATTACTCTGTGGTCGTTCGACCAAAGGAGCGTCATTCCGTGCGGGAAGATTTTATTCCCAGTCACCCTTGGAGAACCATCCAAGGACCGATCGGAGGATCTGGAATTCATTGTCGTTGAAGTCGACTTGGCTTACAACGCCATTATCGGACAGACCGGCCTCAGTAAGTTCGAGGCCGTCCGATCTACTTATCATATGATGCTCAAATTCCCCTCCATTCATGGAGTTATTTATGTTAAAGGATATCATAAAGTAGTTAGGCAATGCTACATGAGCTCGTGCCAAACGTTGGCACCTATCAAAAAAGCTCGGGTGGACCTGCTGGAAGAGCTGCCGCACTCGAGGCCAGCAATTGAACCCGTAGGGTTCAAGTTGATTAACCTGGTTGAGGATGACCCAACCAGAACAACTCGCATCGGGGCACACTTAGCCTCTGCTTTTGAAAAAGAATTGATCCACCTGCTGAGAAGCCACGTGGATATATTCGCATGGACCCCGGACGATGTTCCGGGGATTGACAGATCCCATAGTGAACATCGGATCAACACCGAGCCTGGAACGAAGCCTGTTAGGCAGAAAAGAAGACACTACTCTCCCGAAAAAATCGAGATTATCCTGGCTGAGGTGAATAAATTGCTACGGTCGGGATTCATCAGAGAAATCCACTATACTGAATGGGTTGCAAACCCAGTAGTGGTCTCCAAACCAGATGGGAAATGACGAATGTGCATCGACTTTACCGATGTTAACAAAAGCTGTGAATCGGACCCTTTCCCTTTGCCGCATATCGACCGACTGGTAGACGTTGTGTCTGGTAGCACCATGATGAGTACCATGGATGCTTACTCTGGGTACCATCAGATCTTCCTTGCTGAAGAAGATCAGAAGAAGTCATCATTCATGACCGAAGATGGCGTTTACTGTTATGTGGTTATGCCATTCCGTCTCAAAAATGCTGGTGCAACATATCAAAGGTTGGTCAATAGGATCTTTAGAGAATTGATCGGCCATATGATGGAAGTTTATGTTGACGATATGATTGTTAAATCTATGAATGATGAAGACCACCTTTCTTATTTGTCTCGTTGTTTCGAAGTATGCCGAAAATATAAGCTTAAACTAAATCCAAACAAATGCTGCTTCGGGATCCGAAGTAGAAAATTTCTTGGATATTACGTTTCAGAGAAAGACATAGAGGTTAACCCCGAAAAGGTGCATGCTATCATTGATATGCAACCTCCAAGAAACAAAAGAGAGTTTCAAAGGCTTACTGGCCGACTCGCCACACTAAGCAGGTTTATTTCGAAATCAACAGACCGGGCCTTACCTTTTTTCAGAGTGCTAAGAAAAGCAAGCCATCTAGATTGGACCGAAGAATGCGATCGGGCCTTCTCTGAGCTGAAGACTTATTTAAGCACTCCCCCGGTGATGGTAAGTCCAACTTGTGATGAACCTTTGGAGTTGTATCTTGTTTTATCAGAAGTTGCCGTCAGCGCAGCTCTAGTAACCATCCGAGACGACATTCATAGACCTGTTTATTATGTCAGCCATTCTCTGGTATCTGCTGAAACCAGATATCCCACCTTGGAGAAATTCATGCTAGCTTTGAAAAAAGCTGTATCCAAGCTGAAACATTATTTTGAAGGCCGAACGGTCTACGTTTATACGGATCAACCTCTGAAGATGGTCCTTAAACAGAAAGATTTGAATGAGAGATTGACAAAATGGGCTATCAAACTCAGTGCTATGTATCTGGAATTCCTGCCCCGAAGGGCGATCAAAGCTCAGGTTCTAGCCGACTTTGTGGTTGAAATGACCCGATCGGCCATATATCTTAACCAAGAGGATGATCGATGGACGATCCACGTAGATGGGTCGACCTTCGGAGGAAGAGGAGCGGGCATTACCCTAACAACGGTACAAGGTGACCTTATTCATTCCGCAGTCAAATTTTCCTTTGCTGGAACAAATAATGTGGTAGAATATGAGGCTGTGTTATCAGGAATGACCTTGGCTCGAAAAATGGGAGTTAGCAGAGTGCGAATGTTCTCAGACTCGAAGTTAGTAGTAGAACAGTTCGCAGGGAGATTTGAGACTCATGACCCGATGATGAAGCTATATTGTGCCAAAGTTCTGGAATTATCCAAGAAATTCAGTGAGTTTTCTCTTGACCACGTGCCACGAGAGCAAAATAAGGTTGCCGATGCACTCGCCAGATTGGCCGCAGGCATACCTGACATAGAGCCAAGCACTATTTCGGTCCACATTCAGGACCGACCTTCGGTCGAGATATCAGTGACCGAACAGTCTATTGAAGAGATCGGGGCTCTATGCCATGAACTCCAGGGCTTGAATATTAATGCTACTGAATCTCCGGGGGAACCCAATTGGATGAATCCCTTTATTAAATACCTTTCAAACGGCTATCTCCCTGAAGACAAGTCCGAAGCCAGAAAGATAGAAGTCCGGGCTAAGAGATTTATCTTGGTTGATGGACGCTTGTTTAAAAAGAGTTTTGAGGGCCCGCTTCTGCGCTGCTTATCCCCTATTGAGGCTGAAGCCGTCATGATTTATGTTCATGAAGGGATATGCGGCATTCATTCAGGGGCTCGATCTTTGTACCACCGCATCATTAGAGCTGGATATTTTTGGCCAACGTTGCTTGCAGATGCCAAGAAATACACTAAACGTTGTGCCATATGTCAATACCATGCTCCTATTCCGCAATTGCCTGGGGCTCCCTTATCGGTTACCCCACTGCCTTGTCCGTTTGACAGATGGGGGATTGATATCCTCGGACCTTTTCCTCGGTCAATAGGGCAAAGAAAATTTTGTATTGTAGCGGTGGAGTATTACTCGAAATGGATTGAAGCAGAAGCAGTAGCCATCATCTCAGAGAAGGTGGTCAAACACTTCTTATGGAGAAATATCGTGAGCCGCTTCGGGGTTCCCCGAGCGCTCATATCAGATAATGGGACTCAGTTCCGCGGAAAGAGCATACGGGATCTATGCACCAAGTTGGGCATCATCCAACATTTCTCATCAGTAGCCCACCCCCAAACTAATGGACTTACGGATGTATCTAACAAGGTTATCTTGAAAGGATTGAAGACCAAGTTAGAAGATTTCGGAGGTAAATGGCCTGAACACATCTATGAGGTCTTATGGGCATACCGAACTACACCTCGCTCAACAACCCAGGAATCACCATTCTCATTGGTGAATGAGACCGAAGCTGTTAACCCGGTGGAGGTTGCCATCCGACCACCTCGGATATCTCAGTATGATGAGCATATGAATGGTGAAAGGAGATTATTGGACCTCGAGATGATCGAAGAAAAGAGAGATGCAATTTACACACGGATGCGTGCTTATCAGCGAACTATGGAACGGGCTCATAACAAGCGAGTCCTCCCAAGAGAATTCTTTGAAGGCCATCTCGTCCTCAGAAGCATTAAAGTGCAGAAGAACGTTGGAAAACTAGACAGAAATTGGAAGGACCGTATCGAATATCAAAGAAATTGGAATCAAGTGCGTATAAACTTGAGACATTGGATGGTATAGAGGTCCCCCGAACTTGGAACGTCATGAAGTTAATGCGATATTTCTTGTGAATCTTCGATTAATATGTTTGACTCAATAAAATACATTCCTTTAAACGTAAGCAGAAAACAAGTAAGTACAAAACAAACTATTTCTAATGGAATGATGGACCGATCTTGAAGTTGGGTGACTTAGGACGAATCTGGACTGGTGACCGAAGCTTCTTGTCCGCAAGGCTCCCAAGTTGTAGTGATTGCTCTGACGAGTCAGATGCTCCTGCACTTGCCTAGCCCCATGGATGAGTCGTGATTCTCCCAGAACTCATTACGAACTAAAACACTCCCTTCAATGGCATTCAGTCTTTAGAAATGACCCTTTGTACTTATGAAATCTGCAATGATAAAAGGAATGGTAGTCAACATATCGAAACATAAGATTGGTCCTAATATAGGATGTGTGATGAGCAAAGCTTAGCCAATATAACCTACGAGACTTTATTAGAACCATGGTTTGGCCGAAGCTCATAAAAACTCATATTTAACGTAGACCACGCCTCTCCAATCAAGTATTGACTCCAAGGACGGAATAAGAGTGACCCACATACAATGTAAAATGACCGATCCAATCAGAATTGATACAAATAAGCCAAACATAATATTTGGACCGATGGATTAACATCCTATAAGCGTCCCCGATCTTACACTTGGTGGTTAAAACAATTTAATTAATATGAAACATATTAGTTTACTTAAAAGTTGGTTATAATGCTTCTTTCTGGCAATTAAAAGGATAAGAACTGAAAGAAAAGAGTTATATATTGAAAATAAGAAGCAAGGCAGATACAAAGTATAAACGAAATCTAGTTATCCTGCCCATCTTCTGTATCTTCAATATCCTGCTCCTGCGGTTCGGTCCGGGCCGCAAGCTATTTCAGTTCTTCTTCCTGATCGACCACCTTTTGGTTGACTGCTCTCTCAATCTCTTCAAAGAGATAGAAGAAATGGTCTTCTTCTAGAACAGGTTCTTCCAAAGTTGGAATAACCTGAAACTTACCATCTCTCTCAAGTGACTCGATCGCCTTCCATCGCTCGTCCGAAGGGGAAAGCCCGAACTGCTGTATAACTTGCTCTCGCATGCTATCCAAATACTTAGTAGTATATACCCCATGTATGTTATCCGCTAAAGCGAATAACAAGGGGGGCCGAGCGAAACCCAGAACTGCCTCCCGGACCGAACCTTCGGTCGAAGTGCGGGCTCTTGTCAACTCCTCTTCCAAGGTTGTGTCTTCTTGGGCCCGAAGGAGAATTTCGTTCAATTTATTCCTTTTCTCCTGGGCCTGACCTTGGACTTCGTTGATTTCTTCCTCCTTGGCCCGCAGCTTGGCCTCCAGGTCAGAAAATCGCCCCTGAGCTGTTTGTCCTATCTTCTCCAGCTCAGAGACTTTATCTACTAAGAGCGAGACCTCCGTCCCAGCTCTTAGCAACTCATTGTCCTGCCGATCCCGGTCCTCCAGTACCGTGACCAACTCACCATGCTTGATTTCAACTTGCCTTTTCGCAAGGTCAAGTTGATCTTGGACTTTCTGGGACACAACGCTGTCACCCTGGTTCTTCTCCACGGTGATGGCAGTTGTGAAGGCTTTCCTCAACATCTGCATAAGATAACACGTTTAAAAAGATGAAACTTCGGGCCTTCATGTTAAATAAAATTACCTTGGTGGTGAGGTCGATGAAACCTTCCATAATCTCTTCCCCAGACATGTCCGCTTGGACGTTGTCTAGGTTTTGCTCTCCATAAAGGCGGAAGTCCTTTAGGAAATCACTCCTCCAGGAGGTTAACTTCCTCCCCTTACTGAACCTGTCCAGCAGGCCCAAAGCAACTCCCCAGTCGGAGTTAGTCTTAGGGCCCGATGCAGGCTCCTTCAAAACGATCCCCTTAGTAGGGACCGAAGCACTCTCCCCTTTCTTCAGCCTTTTTGGATAGTTGAGGGCTTCCGCTTCGGTCGCCCTTTTCCCTTTTCCTAAGGGGATCGGCGGCAGGGAGACGTTCGCCTTAAGGTGAGGACCGGGGAGAACCTTCTCCACGGTAACGGCTTCCTGCAGCAATAAAGCAATAGTATTAGCATTAATGAAGGAGTTATTTCTGATCTGATAGAGGCTGGATAAGCTCAAAGAACGAATCCGAGCCTTTATCACCTCCTCTACCACTCCAAATACCCGAAACGCAGGCCCTTCCCCGGTTGAAGGCTGCCCGGTACAGCGAAGGGTCAATGTGCACGCACCGGTAGTTTGGATTGGGGGGTTCCCGGACCCCAATGGAACGAGCGTACCCCCTGTTGCTGATTCACTTCCATCCGCGCTGCCCGATGCTTCGCGCTCTCCCTCAGAAGGACGGACCGAAGCAGCCGCCATACGTTTGAAACGTGAGCTAGGCATTGTCTCAGTCGAATCTGCAAAACAAATACATAAGGATCAAGAAAGGATAAAATAAAAACATTACTTCATACTCGATCCTTCTTATGGATCTGAGCTAGAAAACATCCCCTTCGGGGCTGGGGCTCCGGTCCTACCCGCGACACCTATTTCTATCAATCTTTTCTCCCGAAGCAGATTTATTCGCTTAAGGCGCGCTTCGGGAGGGGGGAACATTGCAAGTGTATTTGCGGTGTCCGGACGAGAAGGGTTGAACCTAGTTCGGTCCAACTGACCTATGCGTGGGTGAGTTAAGCGCGGCCACACCTTCAATAGGTCCTCTTTTGGGACTGTTATCCACACATAACAAAACTCCCACGCATGGAGAGACTCTTCTTTATCTACAATAGCGCACTCTTTAGTGCGCACCGCTATATAATATAATTTGCGGCATCCTAATAGACATTTCCCCTTTCGGGATCCCACCAAGAACAGGTTGAAAAAATGTTCTAAGGTCGAGGCCCGATTCTGTTGGTGGCAGTAAAATATAAACGCCACTATATACACATAACTACCCGAGAATAACGCAAAAGTGGGACAGTGAATTTCTTTAAGAACGGCCGCTACAAAGGGATGCAGCGGAAAACGAATCCCGCACTTTAAAGAAGCGTAACTGACCTGAATAGCGGATGCCGGCACATTCATTTCCACCGGAAGGAAACATTGAATATCTTCCCGTCCCTTCCAGATGGAATAATGGGCCGGAATTGAAAACCTAGACCTAAACTCCTCAATATCTAATTCAGACATGGTTGGGTATCTCATTTTATGAGGAGCCATAGTGTATACCTTAAAGAAAGTCGGAGTGAAATGGATTGAACGTGAAATGGATTGAGGGCACAGAGAGCTTGATTTTGCAGTTCTTCCTTTGCGAAAATGACGATGAGGGAAAACAGTGCCCAAAACCCCGATTTAAATATTCATCTCCCAGCCAATAGTGAGCCGCCACTTAATATTGCCCTAGACAAAGGCAGTACAAGCGCACTAATCACGCCTCTTGAACTATCGAATGTGAAGAAGCGCCAATCGGGATATTAATATTTAAAGAATAACAAAGATAAAAATATAATATAAATATACGTTATTATGTTTTAAATGCAAGTAATTCCTACACTAAGGGAAAGATCGGTCCCCTGGACGCTCACTACCTACATGTACGGTCCCATGTTCTCACGAATGTGCAAACATCATGTGATCAGCATTGTATCACCTCTACGATGGCAATCAAGCCCGAGGGGCTAGTGATGAGAACTCTAGGACCAGACACCCCATGACAGATAAGACCCATTAACAATTGGGCCGATTCAAATGGAAGAAACGAACCCTTGCAGCCCACTTATACATTTAACGAACAGCGGCCCGATGTTCCACGAGAGGACCGAAGATGGCCTTGGCGAAATAAATCGTTTTCTTGTAACTGGCTCCATGGTTCGGTCAGAACGGTTACAAACCCACGTTTTCCACGCTTCGGGCCTCCACACGTTTACCACGCCTCGGGCCCGATCACGCAGACAACGCCTCGGTCCCAGCCTTGTTTTACATCGCGCGACAACAACCTCTAACAAACCTGTCAGAGGCGGTTACAGAGCGTGATCTACACACGCCACTGACTCTATAAATACAGAGTGCGATGACGGAAATAGCAGGACCTTTTGGACGCGTAAGAACATGCCGTTACCCTACCGGAGTTCTTACTGCTTTCTATTCCCTTGTCATTTTCATTAAGTCTCTGCTGTATTTTGTATGAATCATTTAATTAGTGAACATGCTATGAGCGTAATTCGCTCTTAGTCAAGTGGTTTTCTTCCCAATTCCCGGGGTTTCCACTATAAATCGTCGTGTCCATTTATTGTTTCCAATTCTAATCGTATTCCGCATAAAAAACAAATCAAAACCGAGTTCGTTTGCTGACGAACCGGACGACTGTTGGTGCCCCTTGAAAAGGGACCACAACAATACCGAATACCAAAATTTTTTAAATAGGTCATAGACCATTCAATTATTGATACTGGTCTATTAATAATTATTAATAAATTATAAAATAATGTTTTAGGACATTTTTCTAAATTCTATCAAGTTTGGAGTGAGTAAGGGAGAAGGGATTGTTGCTATGTGTTGGGATAAAATAGACGGTGAAGCTTCGGCAATTTTTTCATCAACCCACATGCAATCACAATGTGTTTCTGAAGTACAAAAAAGAAAGCAAATGACTTTTAGATCACCAATTTAGGTTATTTTTAGAGAAAAAGGAAAGAACTTTCATGATTGAGAATCATATTTACTTTCATAATATTCTACATTTATATTGGAGTAGAAGTAAAAGAATTTAAGATTGTTTTATTATATGGATATATCAATTTGATTAATGACTCAATATTTGTCTTTTAAAAAATATTTTTCTATATTCTTGATTTAAAAATGGAGAGGTTCTTGATTATTTTTTCTATGTGTTTTTATTTTTTGTATTTTGATATCAATAATGAAATACTGAAATTATTTCGATATCGGTACCAAAAAATATTAGATCGGAATCGATAATGNGAGAATATGAAAACGTTTCTTCCATACACCGAACGACCTTTCAATAACCGTCCGAAGAGATGAATGATTGTGATTAAATAATTCCTTTGGACTATTATATCCCTGAGCACGACGAAAATCGGGCATATGGTAACGCTCCCCGCGATATGGAGCTAAATAACCCATAGTATTAGCGAACCCCGCATCAACTAAATAATATTTTCCTGTAAAACAAACAAAATGAATAAGAATACTATATCTATGCGAAGTTATACATTAATCAGATACCTTCGGGTGGTTTAGGAAAATAATACGCATCATCTTCAAGACATCGGGAAAGTATCATACTGTCATGTGTAATTCCTTCAGATCCAGCCATTACAAAAACAAACCGCATGTTAAAGTCACAAACAACAAGAACATTTTGTGTTAGTTCGCCTTTTCTTCCTATGAAACGAACTTGGTCACGCTCTGGTATTGAAGCCACAATGTGGGTTCCATCGATAGCTCCTATTGCATCTTTGAAATATGGATAGTACTTACAATTTGACTGTATATAAGGATGTACCTCATACCAATCTTGTGTCGGTGTAACCCATTTTGTTGACATTTTAATACATGCTTTAAGGACATTGTGAAATGATGTGTGAACTGTATCCGCTCCTCGTTGGAAAAACTCTTGCATATCTCTGTTGCCTTATGCTTTTCCTATTATCATAAGAAACATAGCAACTTCCTCTTCGACGTTTATATATTTTCTTCTCTCCAAACCAAATTCATTCACAAGTATGGCACAGAAGTGTAAAAAAGTGGATGTGTTCATTCTTAGAGATCTATATGCCCTTACATCATGTCCGTTCAACATCGACAAAAGCATTGCCCACCCACAAGTTTGTCGGTCATGTATTGGTTGTTTCACCATAAATCGATTATGGTACACGGCAACTCCCGCCATAGCCTCCTTAGTCATTCGGAAATTTTGGCGAATGCGTGAAAATCGTTCTTCTTCTTCACTAGAGGAACTGTGATTGGAAGAAGATGAAGATGAACTCATTATAGGGAAAAATGTTTTAAAACAATCCATGACAACTTCATTTTATAAAATATTTTTGTGTTTCTTTCACGGATCCCGGTGAAATTGTGTTTGTTTGAATTTATTAAATAGTAAATGTGTGTTTCTTTAACCGATCCCGAGAAATTGTGTTTGTTTAAATGTATTGAATAGTAAGTGTGTGTTTGTTTCACGGATCCCGAGAAATTTGTGTTTCTTTCAAGTTATTCATTCTATTGAATATTAAATGCGAATTTGTTTCAATGTATTGAAAAGAAAACATAACATATAACAAAAAAACATCCAACATATAACAAAAAGAAAACTTCAAACAACAAACACAAATTCAACATCCAACATCAAGTACAAATTCAAATCGACAATTGTTTTCAGAAGTACAAAAATCATACAATTATAGAGTGAACTCTCATTTTTTCGGTGATGTGGCATCGGAGCAACGTGATGAGTTTCTAGAAACTTTGTCATTGAGATATGACTGAAGCCATGCTAAACGACTAGCATCATCATGAATCAACATGAAATTTCACGATAAGAACCTTTTGCGAATAACTTCAAAGCTTGACACCATAATGGACAACCAGATAATATACTGGGAATGGAATGTAGAACTTCCATGTATCGTTTGATACTATGTTCCTTCATACCTAATACCTCTTGATGATCAAACTCTGAAATTTCAGCCATACGTTGGATGGAAGTGGTGATCTTGTCGCTATTACTACCACGCCCAGTTCGTTTTCGTTTTTGAGTATGTGCTGATTTTTTTGTAGAAGAGGGGCAACCAATCTCTTCAGTACTTAATGTAGTATTAGTATGATCAAAAGTTGTCTCATTATGAATTTGCTCCGTGCTATGATTAAATTCTTCAAAGTCAAAGTTCGCATCTTCCAAACCTGGTGGTAATATATCTGAACTAGGTGTGTACGAGTGAGTTCTCTCAGCTATAATCCCGACAAATAGTTGCTCTTGCATGTCTGGAAGTAGTGGACCTCTATTTCTAAAGGTTTTAGCATTTGGGCATCTCTATAAATTATATAATGAGTAATAAATAGTACAATAAGCTAAAAATTATAATTAAGTTATATTAAAAAAAATTAGTACCTTGATTTTATCATCCCACCAATTATTATCAGCTCGTAATACATTTGCCACTCTATCCCATATGACACCTGTGTTGGAATACAATTTTTTCCACAAAGTCCACTCTGCTCGAAGGTCTCTATACTTATTTTTGATTTGTTGTAGAGTATATGTGCAACCCGTTTCTTTGTTAAACTTGTTAACAATGTTATCCCAACCAACTTTATTGAAGGAAGTGGTCGGTCTATTTCCCGCTTTCATCTCATCAACAGAAATGATTATGTACATTTCCAACCGTGAATCTGTCCAATTAGCTTTTTGTGCTGGAACCATTTCTCACTTTTTTTGTTTCAAAATAAGATCGAAACAAAACCAAGACATGTAAATGCAAATGTCAATATTAAAACCAAGATATGTAAAATTTGAAAGCATGAGAAAATTCATAATAACATTGATACCATAATATAATCATGAAAATAAAAATGTAAACTGTCTCATTTAAAGCATCACAATTATCTAAAACTGTAAACTGTCTCATTCATAAAATTATCAACAAATTCAAAAATGTCAACAAAATCTAAACAAACTCAAAATTCTCAACTGAAAACGAAGTCAAAATTCTCAACAAATTCGGGAAATTTTAACTAAACAGGTACATGAAAGTTAAAAATGATGAATTGAACAAATGTATCAACAACTAGAGTTATTTTGGGATCCTTAGCTTCGAATTTAACTGAAGACAGTGAATGTAAGCATAGAATGTCAAATTAACACAAACGACGAATTATCCATATAGAAATAATGCCCTAAAATAGAATTAAATTCTGGTCGAACAACTATAAATTGTAAATACTCAATCAAAAGAAAAATCACATGAATTCCAAGAATGATCAAATAAATGCTTGCAAGCTTCCCAATTTGAATGAACAACCAAAAGAATCATGTGGAGTTCTAAAAAGGATTAATAAATCCACATAATAATAGCTTTAAAGCACCTGGAAGAGAAGCTTTTTGAAATTTGCAAAAGATAGAGAAATTGCAAGCCTTGGCATTTACTCAAGACGACAGAGAGTGGATTTTGGCGGTTTCAAGCGGATGATAAAATCGGCAGTGAACAAGAGCAAGAGCCATTTTAGAGGATGAAGGTTTTTATCTAATGGCCAACGAAGGATACTTCAAAATTTTAGGGTTGAGGGGTAATAAGGTAATTACAAATAGAAGAACACATTCTACATTTTCAAATCCACCTAAAATGATGATTTTGCATTCTAGGCATAATATGAAAATGCATTATGCCTAAAACACAATGCAATCCGACAAGTGTTCTGTAAAATTTATCAAAACGCGTTTTCGTATCTAAAATGCATTCCCACATCTCTTGCAGAACATAGCCTTAGTTTTATGACTAAAACAACAACATCAAGTATTTAACCATAATGTAGGTTTAGATAATTTTCATGAACAATGAATACCAAAATCATGTTCTCTTATTCTTTCAAGTGTTTACCTGAAGAGGAATTCATGCTTCTCCACCTTATAGGAGCATCAGTCAGCAGTAGCTGTCTTCAGATAGGAGATTAAATCGGCGCGCTCTTGAGGTTTCTTAAGTCCAGGGAACACCATCTTAGTTCCGGGAATATACTGCATTAACGGAACGGAAGATGGGTCGTTTGAGAAAATATAGAGCCTATTACCGATGCCTTACTTAGACAAACCGAAGCATATACTACATTCGTGTACCTTCTTAGGATTCAGCAAGTAATCGTAGAGGGTTTTCTCTTCCCATATCACAGCCATGTTCTTGTTGGCAGCTGAATAAGAATATCCAGCTGTAGTACCAGACTGCCTTCCGAAGAGACCATTCAGATTGGGACCTGGTGATTTAGAAGAGTTGAGAATCCTCACAGCATAAAAGATAGCTAACAACCATTCGTTTCAAACATAATGGGCATTGAAATCTCAAGCAAAATTAAATATCAGAAGTAAAAGGGTTTCAGATTTTCAAAAGCTTGCTCTTAGCAAAGAATGAAAGGCGAGATACACAAAAAAAGGATACAAATCAGCTGCTATAGGAAATTCGGCTACGGAGAACAAACCTCCTAAGAGCGACAATCAGCATCAATAAAGGATACAATAAAAAATAATCACGATAATCCATCATCAAGGATACAAGCTGGAACCATATCCGATTGGTATCATCAAACCGACACAATAAAAAAAACGAAGAACACATAACATAAGATCCGGCATACAAATGACATAATAACATCTAAATCAAAACGAAACATACAGAATCAATGAATTTTCATAAAGGTAGTAAACCTTGCTTATGACCGGCTCCTTTGTCAACGGTGTGGCATTGTGCGCACTTTGTCTTGAAGATCTTTTCGCCAGCTTTGAGATCGCCAGGAGGAGCTTCCGAGAAAGACGCCATCGCGTAACCGAACGCCTCGAGTTAGGGCAAATTATTCTCCACAATCAACGCTTGGGAAGGACGAAATCACAAAATAATAACCATATAAAGCAAAAAAAAATAGAAGTTTCCAGGATGCCCCTTTTGAAATGACAAATATATCCCCAGAACGTCAAGGAAATCACGGGAATTAATTAGGGGATTAATAAATAACTAATTAATAGTAATAATATTTTTTAGATATNAAAAAAAACGAAGAACACATAACATAAGATCCGGCATACAAATGACATAATAACATCTAAATCAAAACGAAACATACAGAATCAATGAATTTTCATAAAGGTAGTAAACCTTGCTTATGACCGGCTCCTTTGTCAACGGTGTGGCATTGTGCGCACTTCGTCTTGAAGATCTTTTCGCCAGCTTTGAGATCGCCAGGAGGAGCTTCCGAGAAAGACGCCATCGCGTAACCGAACGCCTCGAGTTAGGGCAAATTATTCTCCACAATCAACGCTTGGGAAGGACGAAATCACAAAATAATAACCATATAAAGCAAAAAAAAATAGAAGTTTCCAGGATGCCCCTTTTGAAATGACAAATATATCCCCAGAACGTCAAGGAAATCACGGGAATTAATTAGGGGATTAATAAATAACTAATTAATAGTAATAATATTTTTTAGATATTTCAAGAAAAAAGTATATTCGTAAAAGTAAAATAAACATTCTTTAAGTAATTCCGTTCGGCTTCTTCTAATCTTCTCTCTCTCTCTGGTTCTCGAATTCTTGGCTTCTAAGTTTGCGCTGAAAAAAGAATTGGGCGTTAGGGATGTAGCTTCAGAGTTCTATAAGCGTTGTTCTCTGTGGAATTAAGTTGATCAACTGTTGTTTTGTTTTCTAGTTTTTCTATTTTAAATACGTGGGTTAGTGTTAGGGTTTTGCCCCTCGTGATGGGGCTGCTGGATCGAACGAAGGTTGTGTTGCGGCACTTGCCCCCCACGATTTCTCAGGAAAATCTTGTGGAGCATATTGATTCTCGATTCTCTGGGCGCTACCATTGGCTTTTGTTTCGACCGGGGAAATCAAGGTGATACTTTAATTGTGTATTCTTTATTATGGATCATGGGATGTTGGGAATTAGGATTTTTTATGAGACGACGTATGTTTATTTGGAGAGCCCCTCTTGTGTTTGTGACGGAGTTCATATGGGGTTGAATCGTGGGTTAGATGTATTATTAGTCGTGATTATCTGACTGCGGATAAAATGTAAAGTTATTTGAGTGGACATCCTTGATTCAGATTTCTTTTTTATTCTTTTTGCAGCCAAAAGCGTCTGAAACACTCCAGAGCCTATATTGATTTCAATAAACCCGATGATGTGATTGAGTTTGCAGCGTTTTTCAATGGTCATGCTTTTGTTAATGAGAAGGGTAATACTCGGTTTTAGATTTTATGTAATCATTTTAGAGGATGAGATATTTTTGGTTTGATGTCTGTTTAGGCATTTCTTTGTCTCTTATTTATTTTTTCCACATATTATATTTGTTTTAGTATGCCTATTTTATGCTATTTTTACCTGTTTTTTACCAAGAGTATGTCCGTGGTTTATATTTGTAGGTGCTCAATTTAAAGCAATTGTTGAGTATGCTCCTTCACAGCGTGTTCCAAAAGAATGGTCTAAGAAGGATGGTCGTGAGGCAACTATAGACAAAGGTGCTGCTCATATCATCCGCGTTTGTATTATTTTCTATTGCACATTATTTAATTAGGTGACAATCATTTAGACCCTGAATATTTGGAGTTCCTTGAATCCATCTCAAAGCCGGTTGAGAATCTCCCTAGTGCAGAGATACAATTGGAAAGAAAGGAAGCAGAGCGAGCTGGTTAGTCTTTCATGTTTTTGTTCACGGGGTCTTATATGATTGAAGTTCATCTTGATATTTTGTTAGTGGAACTTTATCTAAAATTTTCCATTCATTTGTGTTGTTGAACCTTTTCAGTTGGCAAGAAAGATGTTCCTATTGTTACACCTTTGATGGAATATATCCGGCAGAAGAGAGCTGCTAAGGTGAGTTTGTGAAAAAAAATTATGCATCTACATTTAAGCAGTTATTTATTTAGTTGTACAAGGATGGTTGAATATTTTGCCATTGCATGCAGAGCTCTCTGCTCAGTTTTTTTGCATTTTCATTTCAATTGAAAATTATTGTATTTTGTAATTTTTATTTTGGTTCACATTCTTATAATTGAATAGAAGCCTGAAATTCTCTTAAATCCTGAACAGCGAAGCACAATGAATGGAAAGCCTGGAAAAAGGGTCAGTGGACCACCGAAAACTGTGGCTTCTCGATCTATGAAGAAAGGCTCAGGGAGTAAACATTCTGGTAGCATGGTAGTCAACTTCTTATCTCCATGCAGATGGCTATTTTTATGATCGCATGTTTGTGTTGTTTATATTATCGTATTGAAATTCAAAGTCTATTATATTTGCTTTTCAGGTTTAGATTAGAATTTATTTAGTATTCTTTTTGCTACTTGCTCTTATGGTATGATGCTATGCATTGTTCGAACTTGCTTTTAGGTAGCTTTCTTGATTTTCAGAGCGATATATGCTCATTCACCATTTCTTTAGAAATATGTCGTTTCTTCAGTTAACCGTGTAGCTACAAGTCATTTGGATGACATTACCTAACTTTAAATTTTCAGCTAATTGGATTTTATCATTATGATATTTTCTCTTAACATGGTTTCCAGCAGTATGTGTCACGGGAGAGCTCAAAAAATGTCAGCAGAAAACTGTTACCAAAAGAAGATGATCGATCACGTGTTGGGAAATCCAACAGATTGGCCGTATCACAGAATACAACTCTGAAAGGAGAAAGTGGTATGTGGTTTCTGGTGTACACTTTGCGCAAAAAAATTAATTTTACGGACAAATTTTTAGCCTTTCTAGCATTTCATCATTGTTGCAGTAACACATCCTAGTAACCTAGCTACTCATGATGATGCTTCGTTAGTTCTATTTTATTGGTGTATCTAATGTTAGCTCTTAGTGCTCTTCTCTCGCAAACTTTTTGCCTTCTGCTCGTTGCCATATATAATTTTTTATGGGATGTGCTATTTGATTTACTTTAGGAGAATCACCCGCTGTTGGGGAGAAGAAGGTTCTGCTTTTGAAAGGAAAAGAAACTGAAATGCTCCAGGTGATATATTATTGATTCATGTTTATGGTTATTTCGGCTTAGAGTATGCCAAGCATATATATTGAATTTCAGTCTTTGGAATTTTTTGGGGAAGCAATTGGATTTATTTTACCTCTTCACTAAATGGAGGATGTAAGGCATAAGTTTAGTTTCTTTCATATGTTTCTGATTCTTCTTTGCCTCTACAGACTACAGAAACTCCATCAAAAGTGTCACGTGATTTTGTTCCTTCAAAGCAAAATCAACGCCATGAAGCTGGTGGAAAAATAACGAGGAACATTATTTTAAAGAGGGAAGCTAATCAAGACCAACCAGCCTTGGGATCACAGTCAGAACTGAACTTCCAGCCTTATATTCATAACACTGATAAAAAAACATCGCAGCTTCCTGTACAGCCACTTCATAATAGTTCCGAAGGAGTTCCTACTGAAAAAGTATTTTCCAATGACTTGACTGCCTTACCAGAGAAGCATGAAAGACGTGCAAGGAACAAAGATAGGCCTGATCGTGTTGTTTGGACACCTCTTCGGTCATCAGATGGATCACATGCAAGTCATGAGTCATTACCATCTTCATCTACAAAATCCCAAGTCATGGATCCCGAAGAAGGTAATGACAACAAGTCTAGCATGTTGCCATTTCCATTACTCCCAATCTCTTTCCTAGAAGTTGATAAACAGTCTTGTTTTTATCTTCTTAGTTGAAGCAAAACACGACGTGCTGGTTGCTCGGTCTGCTGAGTATAGACCTAACAGAAGCCGTCGTGGTGGTCACTATTCGGCTGACAATGGTTTGTCTTACCTCAATTACCCTGTCACATTTTGATTCTTTATGGCCAATAACTTCTTATTGATAACCAATCATATTTCACAGGTTCTTATAGACCCGGGGGACGTCGTTCACCAGCTTATAGCGTCAAGGATGCAGATAGCTCTTTAGTTGGTGAGGGAAAGCCTTCAAAACGAGGCTTGTCTGGCTATGGCTCGCAGGAGGTATGATAGTTCCTGATTTAATTCATGCAATGTGCACGCTGTCTAAGTCACATTTTTTCTACAGAAACAAGTTTGGATCCAAAAATCAGGTTCTAGTACGTAACGATGATGCTTTTGAATGGTAAGCTCGCCAACATAACTTTGTTTCAGTACAATTCACAAGATCCTATTGTTACTTCATTTTTTTCCGGCAAATTCGAAATGCTTCAATCTTCGAAGCTTCTCGATGAGTTGCTTTATGTAGGCCTCGGAGGGAGACTTCGTTGCTCCACACATCATATTTTGAGGGCGGGGGACAATGCTTGTTTAAAATCATACAAGCACTTCGATATCAAAATAGAGATGAGTCTCGAGATAACGACGTATCTCCATCTTGTATTGAGACCAAGTAGGATCACAGCAATCAACTGCATAATTATGATAACTTTTAAGATGGAGAGGAGGAGAAGTTCCTTCCACTGAATGTAAAGGTAAATCTGAAGTAGTGTGTGTTCTGATTTTGCCTGTTCCATTCAGCCTTTCTGCTCTATCTCCATTCTGGTTATTATGATACTGGAAGCAGATTGAATTCATGTAAAGAAAATTAGTTGCTTGATGCTTTCTCGTGTTTGACGCTTGCTGTTTTTTATTGATATTGCTCGGGGTATTTTTGTGATTTGAATGCCTAGGGTCGTTCGGTACGCTTCCAAGGATGTTCCGAGCATACGGGGCTTCATCGATATTTTCGTAATTTTGCAGGGGTCACTATCGTGAGAAATTTCATAGTTTCACTGAAACATACCAAATTCACTGACTAACATAAAACTTGCCATCAATTTGCACAATTCATCGTGTGTAATTGGCCCTTGATCATTGGCTTTGGAGTTTTCAGTAAGGCTTTTGAAAATCACGATCATATATTGGGTTTGTTTGGTTCAAATTTTTAAAATTGCGGTGTCATGATGTGTGGTGAGATGTGATAAGATATGATGATCGTGAATTTTTAAGTACGTTTGGTAAAATTGTGGTATTATGATCGTGTTTTATGTAAAAATAATAATAATATATATAGATATAGTAATAAATATAATTATATTATAATTAATAAAAGTAAGGATAAATGAGTTTTTGTAAAATCACGATTGGTTTTAAGAGCTGTGATGATATCAGAATTTTTTAACAATTATTACATCGCAATTAAGTTTATGTTTTGTGTGCATTAAAAAAATCACGATTTGCACATCTCATCGTTGTTTTGATCGTGGTACCAAACAAACCCATTGTATAATTTGACGAGATTATAGTGAACACCCAATTAAAATTGTTATTTAGTTCACGTATTGTAGATCAACCTCGTAGGTTTCGATAGTGTTAATGAATACAAATCAAACACTGAAATGTGAGAGAGAATTTAAACATTGATTGATTCGATCCAACCAAATAGTTTTAACACAACACTATTATTCGAGTTTACGTGTGCATGACGATGGGGGTCCATTGATAGCATGGAGTTAAGTTAGAGATTTTAGGACAAGAGCATGTTTTTTCGGGTCAGAATTATAACAAATCGGATCTGGATCCGAATCCGGACACAAAAAATGGACATATTTATTTAACAATCCAACGGCTGGTGTTCGATCCTTGGCGGAGAAAACTAGATGGTTCTAGAAACGTGCGATTTCATTTGTATAAACGCGATGGACCGAAACCAACCCGACTAATTATCGGCGAACGTCAATTTCTCACCTCACAATCTTGCTCTTTTTCTTCCTTCTGTTTTCTAGGGTTTTAGTTTACTCAAAAGGATCTCACATAGTTGGTTGTTGGTGTTTAGACGGATTGAGTTGATCGGAAATGGCGGCTTCAACTGCTCAGGTACACGCCCTTGGAGCAACTGTTAATTTCGCTAACTTGAATGGATCGAGGAGCTATCCATCGAAGTCTGTGTTTTTTGGAAGTAAAATTGGGAATGAAAAGGGGTTTCGGTTGAAGTTGAAGAGTAAAGGTAAATACGGTGGTCGTGGTACTACTGGATTACGTGTTGTGGCGGAGAAAGTTGTTGGAATTGATTTAGGAACGACGAACTCCGCGGTGGCTGCAATGGAGGGAGGGAAACCTACTATTGTAACTAATGCCGAGGGTCAACGTACGACTCCTTCTGTTGTAGCGTATACTAAGAATGGAGATAGGTTAGTTGGACAGATTGCTAAGAGGCAAGCAGTGGTGAATCCGGAGAATACCTTTTTTTCAGTGAAGCGATTTATTGGGAGGAAGATGTCGGAGGTGGATGAAGAGTCGAAACAGGTGTCGTATAATGTGGTTAGGGATGAGATTGGGAACGTAAAACTTGATTGCCCCGCCATNTTATATAATACAAAACCAAAATTTATTATTAAAATGTAGTATCCAAAAATATATAATTAGAATACATGTAGTATTATAGCTAAATTAATATTGAATTATAAAATGTAAAAATGTTTAGAATAAAAATTCAATTTCAATAACAAACATTAATAACAAAAATGTTTAGAATGCAAATTTAATTGCAATGTAAAAATACATTTATTTCTACTAATATAAAATATGAAATTATAATTCAAAAGGAAAATAAAATTTTTAAATATAAATAAATTGATGACATTTTGTTACAAATTAATGTAATAAAAAGAAAAAAATATAGAAAATAATGTTGTTGAAGAAGAAAAACAACGTTAAAATATGAAATCTACACTAGAAGAAAAAATCACTATTATGAAATGATGATAATTTGATTTTTAAAAAAATATATAATTAAATTTACGAAGTATAATACATAATATATTTTCATAATCAAGTTTGTATTTGATGTTGAATATACTTGAAAAATTAGAATTCCTTATAAATCACATTTTATTTTTAGAATTTATAAGAAAATTGTTCTGTTTTAAAATAGATTATTCATTCTAATATGCATAATATATGTTTTATAATTTATGTTGAGCAAATCATAAAAGGTTTGATAAATTGTTGTATTTCAAAATTGATTATATATCCTAATATGTTTATATAATTTATGTAGAACACATTATAAAATACATTACAAATTGTTGTAAAATGATTCATTTACTTCAATATTAATAATAGTGGATCAAAGAAGTCATCGATTGTATATCAATTTATGAAAATACCAAATAATTTTATACTAAACAAATATTTTGGGTAAGAACCCCTATATGTGGTGTGAGTTGTGTGCATATTTTTATAAAAGAACCAAATCACATACAAAATTGAGTTGTATAAAATTTTGTATAGCCAAGATTTGCCGTTCAAATTATATAGATGAAATAATTTGTATGGTGTACGTTTTATGTGTATTTATTTTATTAAAGAAGACTAGATCACTTAATGTAATGAGTTAGATGAGTGAATAATATGCTTTTCAAACAAAGAGCATATTTGAAAACAAAAGGTATTTTGCAGGAATTGTTTTTCCATAAACGAACAATCTAGTCTCTACCATCTAAGAAGCCCAAATTCGCACGACACTTCCCTTATTTGTTGTTGGTGTTGTTAAGAACAAGGAAGTCATACCGGTCCGTACCGCTCGTACCGGTCCCAACCGGTACGAGTCTTTTTTACGATATACCGTTGGTATACCGGCGATATATCGGAATACCGATGTACCGGTCACGACCGATATTTACCGGTATGACCGGTATACCGGGCGGTATACCTCCGGTATGACTTCCATGGTTAAGAATCGGGTTTACCCATCCGTAAATTATTTTATTTAAAAAATTATTAGTTTAATTTTTCCCCTCTATAGTCATTTGTAACTCTATGAAAAACATAAACAAATATATAAGTGGAAGATTATATTGTAACATAAAAGATTTGATCAAATAAATTGTATGACTTATATATTCAAAAAATATTTGAATCGTGTTTTTGCGTCGGTCCAAATGTGTTACCCTTTATAGGAGTTTAATATGTGATTTTTTTTAATTTATAATATTTGGACCGAAAAATTTATTGTGGGCCTTAACGGGCCCTTTCGAAACGCAACCAGTTTTTCTTCGGTTCACTATCGATGGATCAGTTGAAAATTGAAATGATGCGCTGCTTATAGATCTTCGATCAACTGAAGGGCGTGGGGGATTTAGGTTTCTTCTTTGAACACTAGAGTATAGCAAGTTTGAGATTGAAATTGATCGATGGGGACTGCCACCGCGTTGGCGCCAGGGCTATCGCGGAAGTTGAAGAAGGTACTGGAAACGCGCACCGACGCTGTTGATCTGCTCGCGTCGCTGAATACCCTCTCGACCTTTTACACAGATAATACTGCTCATGCTCGCCGCAATCTGCGAGCCACTATTGAGAAACGTGGTCTATCTGTAAATGAGGAATTTCTCGCCGCATCTTCGTCTGCCCAACAGGTGCAAAAACTTAAGATTTCATTTGGTTTCCCTGTCATTCTGTCGTGTAGGGTGTCTTTAATATATGAATTAGGTGAAATTGGATCACTTGGTAACGCTTGTGAGCGGTGATCCTTTGCTTATTATTGGACTGTCACATTGAAATCACCCCTGTTTGGACGGTAACCGTGATGTATTTGATTTTTAGGCCTTGGATCAGGTCGAAGAAGAGGTTAACGCCCTTGCAGCATGCTGTGATATGTATGACCTCTGTTCCTTTCTGTTCACCTGCATCCTTTTTGATTGAATGATTAACCCATTTCATGTTTTTCAACTTGTGAGGATATGAGTTCTGTAAAATATTTGCGCAATATTCAACGTTTATTTTTTATTGTAGGATTGCAAAAGTTTTAAGTGATTGCAATACAACCACTGGTGAGATTATAAGTACCACAGAGAGGCTCAAACAAGAGCTCGATGCTACCACGCAGAGGCAAGAGATAGTGTCTTGCTTTTTACGTGATTATCAGCTCTCGAATGAGGAGGTACTTCCTCTTATACCCAATTCCAAAGCTTTGTTTTTTATATATGGTCATTGTAATGCAACCCTTTTTAGTTGGTCCCGTATCTATTCAACCCTTATTTCGTAAATAAATGTATGTTCATTGTAATTCTTTGTCACTGCACTATCCACATGCTTACTTTTTCGGTTCCTTTTGTTTAGATTAATGCTTTGCGGGAGGAAGATCTGAATGAGAACTTTTTCAGGGCACTTGCCCATGTTCATGATATCCATGCTAACTGTAAAGTGCTGCTAAGGACACATCACCAGGTTCATCATGATTAGTGTGCAGTATTTGTTCTTCTGATGCTTCTCCATTTTATTGTTGAATAGTATATGGGGTTTCATATTTGACTTCATCGTTGTTATGATCTCATGGGGGAAACGTTGCATTATCATTTTTTGGACATCAGGTTTATTATAGTGCTTTCATTAGCCTTCATGTGTTTAATGGTAGAAAAAAGTATCCTTGTTAAAAATTTTAGGCTTTTTGAAGCAGAAATCCTCCACCGGGGAAAAATTGTATTGCTTATCAAAAGGTTGTTTTGCAGCGAGCTGGGTTGGAATTAATGGATATGATGGCCGTGTACCAAGAAGGAGCTTATGAGAGACTTTGCAGGTGAGTATCATGTTCCACGAAGAGATTAGTCTCATTTGCACATTTATCCAAAGTATGGTCTAATGTTCATTTGAAAAGATAAATACTAGGAAGCTTACTTAATTATTTTTGTTACTGAAATAATTTGTTAGTTTGAATGTGCTACATGCTTCATATGCATGTTTATTCTACCGTGTATCTGAAGTGCACTCAGACAACAAGATACCACAGAAAAGTTGAATGATGTTATATGTTTTGCAGCTGATAATTTCTTAGGAATCATCATTTATTTCAGAAGTGTGAATTTTTCGTAGCTGTTTGGTGAGATTGAAGTTGGTGCATTTTAAATTTGATGACTTTCTACATTTGGAATTTTCTTCTTTGTGTTCAGGTGGGTGCAAGCTGAGTGTGCGAAACTTGGCGATCTTGATAATCCTGAAGTTAGTGAACTCTTAAAAACTGCGATCCGATGTCTTATGGCAAGACCTGTTCTCTTCAAATATTGTGCTGAAGAGGTAGTTAAGCATAAGTTTTGCAAGTCGGTAAAATAAAATTGGTTGCAATTTATTATAATTTACATAGTTTTTATAATTTTCAGGTAGCGAATATGAGACACAATACTCTGTTTAGAAGATTTATTGGTGCCCTTACCCGTGGAGGCCCTGCTGGATTACCTAGGCCAATTGAAGTTCATGCTCATGACCCTTTAAGATATGTTGGTGACATGCTAGGATGGCTACACCAGGTTCATTTTCCTCCCCACACTTTGATTGTGGTTTTTATATTAAGGGGACGTCATGATTTGACCTCCCCATTATTCAAATGGCTGTATTGAAGGCATTGGCATCTGAAAGAGAACTGGTCCTCGCTTTGCTGTACCCCGATTCTTCGGTAGAAATCGGAGCTATAGCCAATAGATTTTCCCAAATCCCGGAGCACGATGATAGAAAGGCAGATCCAGAGTTAAAATTTGTTCTAGGCAGGATCTTTGAAGGAGTTTGCAGGCCATTTAAAGTTCGAGTTGAACAAGTTTTACAGTCTCAACCTAACATTATTGTTTCATATAAACTTACTAATACTCTGGAGTTCTACAGCGACACTGTGAGTTAATTAGCCCATGCATTAAGAGTTGAAAATGTTTATCCATCTTTATGATTTATTTGATTGATCCATTTCAACATTTACCGACAGATATCAGATCTTCTTGGAACCGAGACAGCTCTGCTTGATACACTCTCAGGCCTCAAAGATGCAGCTCAAAAAACCTTTTTTGATATGTTAAAAACTCGTCGAGAGAAGCTTTTACGATACCCTCCATTAGTTTCTGCAGATCTTTCCCCTCCTTCTGCATTGAAGGAAGGATTGTCAATGCTTCTAGAACTAATCGAGACATACGACAGTATGATGGTTTCCATGTCAGCAAGGAAGCCAGCGTTTGAACCAGTCATATCTGCTCTGCTGAATCCTATTATTGAGGTCCTTTGATACTGCATCTTGTTACTAATATTTGGCATTGCCATTGCATTTTTAATGAAGAACATTTTTGAATCGTTTTTACTTATTCTACTGCATAGACATCCTTAACATAGTGTTTCATCTGTCCCTAAAATCTGTTGAAATCTCATAAATTAGGACATTGATCATCATTTGGATCTTTCTCAGACCGTGATTTTTTTGCTAGATGTGTGAAAAAGCAGCAGAGGCACACAAGTACAAAGGAGTGATTCAGTCATCTAGGAGGAGCAGAGGTGGTTCAGATACAGCTTCTCTTAGCAGGTCATCTATAGATGGTATTTTGGATAATGTCAATGTGGCCCTTTCGTCTCAGGTACACGTCCCCCCTCCTTGTAATCAATTTGTTTGCTTAACAAGTTATCAAGGTTAAACTTTTGTGCTCCTAGACACGCGAAACACCATCGAGGATATTTCTAATCAACTGTTTATGTGCGATTCGACAACCACTCTTTGGACAAGAGGTTGCATCCGAGTACGTGAACAAGCTTGGCTCGATGATAGAAGGCCACATTCATGTTATCATCGAGTCAGAACTTGAATCAATATTGCAAAGGTGTGGCTTGTCAAACAAGATGTCCTTTTTCTATGATTCTGTGAAGGAGCTTGAATCTGGCTCTTGGTTGCCACTGGCTGAAAGGGAAAATATGTCTCCGGCTGCTCTATCGGAATGTCTCAAGGCATTCTTCGGGCTTATATTAGGAAGTGAGAATACACTCCCTGAATTTGAGCTCATTCAAGTGCCGAGTCTTCGGTCCGAAACATGCCATCAGTTGGCCAAGTTTATTGCGGATTCATACGAAGTTATTTACAAGGGAATAATGGAACCGGGGAACCAATATCCAGATCCCAGAGCACTTGCTAGGCACCCTCCCAATCAGATTAGAACAATCTTGGGGATCTGAAACACCTTGTTCTGGTACCATATGTGTCATTCATAAGTTTTACCCGTTTGATGTAAAAGACTGGATTTTTATTGTAATGAGAAGTGCATTTATGTCCATAAAGATACTGAACAGTAATCACTCGCTGAACTCTGAAGCCTGGGCCAGATTAGCTGCAAAGTCTGAATCATGGCAGATGGAAAGGGTAAATTCACTTTATATCTCATTTTTTTCACTAATTTGTTTTATATTTTTTGTATACCACGTTTCAAAGAAAAATGTATAATGAAGATTTTTATGACGAATCATCTACATCATATCATAGAATGAATGATGGATGAATTTCAACTGATGATGGTTCATCAGATGGTGATTCGGAACCCGAATATGAATTTCCGGTTTGTGAAACTGAGAAACCCATTGAAGAATTGGAAGAGATTCTTATTCGTCGAGTTACTGAAGCCAGACCCCTCGCAGAACGTATGACCAGGTTTCCGGCAGAGCTTTTAGCACAAATATTTCCTGAAGGCGGTAGAATGACGGCTGATGAGTTTGTTGTGGGTTATCGCAGGCGGGAATATGTATCGTATAATGTGTGAGATCCGAATTTGAGTTCCTGATTGACTTTTAAAGATAAGGAAGAAATATACTATTGTTGTTGTGGTTCGAAAACCGGGGGTGTCAACAGTCGACCGGTTCGTTACAGGACGAACTCGGTTATTATTTGTTTGATGTGTGGAGAACGNAAATCAATTTGAAATTAATAGTAGGGCGGGGGGATAATATTTTTATTCATTTAATACATGTTTTAAATTATAGATTTTAATTAAATTACTTAATTCAATTGTTGAACCAATTAAAATTTGTAAAAATTAGAAAAAATTGGCCTAAGGTATAAAATTGGTTCATTATCTAAAAACCTATCGAACCAATTAAAAAATGTATTTATTTTTAAATATTAAAATTTACATTATATATTTAAATTCGGTTCAACCTGAATTTAACCTATATTTCAACATTTGAATCACGGGGAATTTTGGTAAATAATTGTTTTTAAAAATTATACTTTCCTAAAAATTTGCAGCACAACCTATAAGATTAAAGCATTTTTTAAAAGTTTATCAAGAAAAAATATAATATACAATATTTATCAATGTCGATGCGTGAACGTTTGATACCAAGTTTAAGTTTTATATTTGTTGTGGTTAAAAATTCGGGGGTGTCAACAGTCGTCCGGTTCGTTGCAAGACGAATTCGATTGTAATTTATTTAATATGTAGAAGATAAATCAAGTGTGGAAGAAACAAAACAATTTTAGAGTGGAAAACCTCAAAAACTGAGAAAAAAATCACTTTTTTAAGAGTTAGAAATACTCTTAGTCGATTCAATAAGCAAGATGTTCATCACAAATGGCATGTTTGTTTTTTAGACAACAAGGGGAAGAAAGCTTATCGAAAATAAATCGATAACTCGTAAAACAGGAAGAGAATTAGGAGAATCAAAAGAGGATCATTTTTTTGCCTCCCAAATGTCTTTTTTATACGCTTACTGTGCTGCGTGAACAGTAAGGTGTCTTTTTGTGCTTGTCCTCTGCGGTTAGGTCTGCTCGTGTCAGGTGAGACAGCCGCCGGGCATGACTTCATAGGGCTGCACGATGCTAGGTTTTTCGGCGCTACTAGCCGGCTATCTCCAGACTAAGGGAGGCTCATATGACTCCGCCGGACCTGCCTCTGACAGGCTTGTCAGAGGTTGTTGTCACATGTTGAGGAATGTGGATGGCCCGAAGCATAGCCTGTGAGATGTAGACCGATAGGTCCTGGTGATGGGGAGAAAGCTTGGTTCTATCGATCGGGACCGATCGACAAGAAAGGGCGGTCAGGCCCGACTGGCTTGGTTGGACCGTCCATTCACATGAGGTGGATCTGGGCTTCCAAGTTCGTCTTATGTCACTTGGGCTGGCTTAGCTAAGCTTGGCCCTGATCTGGTTCGGGGTACCGGGTTCCGATGGTCTTATCAATATTAAAAACAGTTTTATTCGTATTTTAAAAACATACTAAAAAAACTTAGGATCCGACCCTAACCTGATATTGGGATTTATTGAACAAAAGACTAGTATCGTCCGATGTTTCACGCATAGATCAGTATCCAACACTATAACTCATAACAGTCATGTATTTCACGTATTTAATGATATTATAACATATATTTCAATTCGAGTCGTATAGTAATTTTTTATATTAATAAATGGTGAAATCCTTATTATAAGAACGGACCCGAAAAACCCATTATTCGGCCATATAACCCAATACTGAACTAGGTTGATACATAAAATACCAAATGTTATCGGTGTTTTATCCGATAACTCCCGACAACTGGCTATAGTGTCAAATAACGATCGATACATAAAGTACGAGTAGTACAGTTGTTTTGTCGGGTAACTCCCGTTATCGGGATAAGTCGTATCCTGGGTTTTTCTGGGTGCATTCTTAAAATACGAATAACATCATTCTATTAATATATAATTAAATTTTGGTATCTATCTGTATCTAACACTATAATCCGATACCACCAAATATGTCATGTTATATGAAACATTGATAAATATTATATATAATATTTTATTTCTTCAATAATATAAACTTCTAGCTAGTGTTTTACAAACATATGATATTTTGCAAATTCTTTTATAGTTATTTGACACAGTATAATTTAAAAAAATATTTATTTCACAAATTTGGCGTTATACATCATTACATTCTGGCATTATAACATTTTTTAATTTAAAATTCTTAAATCGTTAAAAAGTTTGTTCATTTTTTCAATAAACTATTAAATACAATAATAAATAAATAATCATATTATTATTATTATTATATATATATACATAATCATAATTCAAAATTTTGAATAAAAACATGGTGGTCCAGTCTCCCACTACACCACTAAAACACATGTGGGGATGAATGTCTGTCTTTTCCTCGTGGACTATGTTTTTACACAGAAATATTATTTTAAAATAATAATAAATAGTTATTTATTATAATATTCAAATTAATTATTAAAAAATTAGATAAATGAAATTAAGACATAAATAAACGACAGTAAAGATAAACTCAAAGAAAACACAAAGACTTTCATACAAGAAAACAAACATAAAAATAAAAAGAAAAAAAACCAATCAATCTCCATGTACAATCTTTGTCATCTTGTCCCTACGAACTCAAAACAATCAAACTCCAAAAATACAGAAATTTTAAAGCAAAACTTCATTGAAATTGAAATGAATTATCAGCAGCTTTCTTCATACTTTGTGTGCATCTCTGCAATTGAAATGTATAGCAGCGGTTATTACTGAAATTGGTACAGATTTACACGTGGGTGATGGATCAGGATCTAACCATGGCGGCAGTGAATATATATCTTGATTCTGTATGTATATTTCATTGTTCAGAGCTGCTTTGGCCTTCTTCTTCTTCACTGATTGTAGAGTTCATTGTTAATCCAGTTCTTGTAATGGAGTTTAGAGCTGAAAGCATGCCGAGATTTGATTCAGATGGGACTCCGAGTCCGAGATGGTGAGAAGGTGGGTGTTGGGGCTGAGCCTGGTGTTGCATCGTGATTGAACCGAGCTGGAGTGGTTCGAGAATGCCGCTTGGGTAGTTAAATCTTGGTAGAAAATGGAGCGGTGCTTGGAGGGTGTTCACGGCGGAGAATGGCCAGATTTGGGGTGTGGTGGTGGTTGTAGAGTTGGAGTTGGGTTGTGGTTGTGCGGTGGGGGTGGAGGATGTTACTGGAAGCATCCATGATGTGGTTGCGGCGGAGGAGGTTTGTGGAGGAGGGATAGCCCATATGTGACCGGCCGGGACCGGAACCATGTTTGGGTGACGTATAAGAGCCACCGGAGATTGGATTTGAGGCTTGTATTTGGAGGGAGAGTTTGAGGTTTCTCCTTGAGAATGATGGGCTGGTGGAGGGGATTCTCTGTATCTCTTCCCTAAGTAATTTTCAGCAGCCACAGATTCTCCTCCGCCGCCGGAATCCACCATTTGAGGAGGCTGTTGTTGTTGCAGGAGATGTGTCGGTGGAAGATGATGAAACCCTAAAGTATGTGGTAAATTCTCTTCGTAAAAATGTTGAGCTAATCCAATTCCGCCGTGGAAAGCATGAAGCGCAGAATTCGACGGCGGAGCGGAGATAGAAGAAGAGCCTCTACTTCTAAAGGAAACATTGAGACTTGAGAAATTCGCCGGAATTGTACCGGTTCCAGTAGCTGCAATAATAGCCGGCTCCGCCTGTTGCAACAGCCACTCAATTGTTTCACCGTCAGATTTATTACCCAATTCGCGAGTTAACTGAAAAACCCTAGCTGCACACAACGCCGGTATACGGATGCGCCGCCCTCTTCCATCCACCTTCGTGTGGCGGTCCTTCGTCGACCTTTTCGCCTGAGGCTCCTTTTCAGCTTCCTGGTTCGCCATCTTTACGGAAGTTGATGGTTCCTCTATAAGAGCTTCAGTTCTGGTAGCCACAGCCAAGGAAGAATCGACAGCGGAAGTCGGAGAAGATGAAGCAGCTTGGAGGAATGGGATTCTGTGGAGGAGATGCGGCGGAGTAAGAACTCTTGCGGCGGAGGAATTAGTCGGCTGTGCCGTGAACGGCGGAGATGGGCGGGAGTTCTCCATGTGGGGCAACCGTAGAATTGTTGGCCAGTCAGCTGGCCCAGCCATTCCGGCCAACCACTATAATGATTTTATATCCTTCATTTTATTTTTTTATTATAAAATTAATTTTTCAATTATATTTATATATTTCTACTTTTCTATAATAGAAATTGAAGAAATAATTATTATCAGACTTGTCATACCGACAATTTATTCTGCCTCCTGAAAATTCATAATAAATATTTTATTAATAAATTCTTCCCTAAATGATTCTTTTAATTTCAAATTATATTACATTTTTATAACTACACACATTTAATTCGTTTATCATATTATAATAGTTTAGTCACTATAATTTCATAATTTTCCAATTTTTTTCTAAAATTTTATAATTATAACAATTATGAACTCCCAAACATGAAGATGACAATTTAGTATATATAAAACAATTAGTATTTAAATGTTTTAATTTGACAATTGAGTTCCTTANATCATCTTTATAAAAATGTAATATTAAATTATTACTGATTTGAAATGTTTTTCATATGCAATCATTATGAAATATTATTTTATGGTCCCTCAATTTTCAAAGAATGTGATTTTTGTCATATTATCTGATTAATAAAATATTTATTTTAAATTAATAACATTGTATAATTTGATATTTGAGGGATGAAATGGGTGATTTATGCAGGTCAAATAGGCCAATTAAGGAATCATGAAATGTATATTTTGTCCATGTGAAATCACAAAATCGTTGTTTTTAACCTATACAAAAAATGACGATTCATCATAACTCAATTCATCAGAGAAATGAATATTCCGTTAAAAAATTATAAATCTATTATTTAAATTCTTAATAGATATAATCATTTCATCTTTTTTTAAAATTTTTAAAATTTTTAAAGTTTAGAGATATAATCATTTCATCTTTCAAGGTTATGAGATCAAATACAAACTATGATTGCATTTAAATATTAACGATTATTATGGTCAAATATAAACGGTTTGGAATTTCGGAATTCAACCACACAATTCATAAAATTTGAGGAAATATCGTTTAGAATTTTTAAAAGTTAAGGGTCAACAATACGCATTATATCAACTTTTGAGAATTTAAATAATATTCCGTTAAAAAATTATAGATTTATGTTTTGTGAAATAACTAATTTATCTTTATTGATAATATTTTAAATAGGACGACGCGTAAATTTGGTCCTCGTAGTTTCCTATTTTGGAAATTTTGGTCATCCTATTTTGACAATTGTGGCAGATTAAGTCTCTTAACTTAATTTGTGATAAAATTAGTCATCTTATTTTACCACATTTGACAAATTAGGTCCTCCAAGTTTTATGTATATGACAAATTTAGTCCCCGAAGTTTGTAATTTGTAATTTTCATTTTTATATAATACGAAGACTAATTTTGCCACTACGATCAAACTATAGGAATCGGTTTTGTTCGATTTCATTTAGAGAACTAAATATGAAATTTGAGGACCGATTTTGCCAAGTGTTCCAAAATAGGAGGATCAATTTTGCCAAATGTCCAAAATTTGAGGACTAAAAATATCATAATAAACTTAGAGGACTAAATTTGTCAAAATGATCAAACTACGAGGACCAAAGACGTCATTTTCTCATTTTTTTAAAATATAAATAGTATTATTATGTTTTATAGGTATGTGTATTGATATTACCCGAGGTTATTTATGTAATTATGTTAACCTCGGGGCTCGTCCGACGTGGCTATGTGGTATTTTCGGTATTTTTATATATCTATCGCGAGGCGTTCTCGAGAGTATTCTAGTGATTCAGGCATGCTGGACCCCATATAAGGCTTCTGTAAGTGTTTTGAGATGTTTTGGGCTATTTCGGCCCCGGACCGGGCCAGAGGTATTTTCGTAATTTGCCACCCGGGAGCACATCGGCGGGGTGCAATGATGTTATGTGGCTGCATATTCACTGTTTGGAGGCAAAAAAATGATATAAGAGATTTTCCGGTATTTTCTCACTGCATTTCCGACTAAACTCTCGACCGGGATGGAGTCCAGATGTTCCGTGGCGCTGTGACACTTNAATTAAAAAAATAATTATTAGAATTTGTAAAAAATTGCATAAAGTCAAGTTTAAAACTACAAATATTTATCAATTCATTATATAATAAAATTTAACTTATAAAAAATGAATATCGTTCGTCGATTCTACCATCTCCCCAAAAACAACCACTTTTTTATCCATCATCGCTTGTACGAAGAATTTACAAGTAGATCGACAACATTAAAAAATCGTAAAAGCACATAAGATACGTTTCTGATGAATAAAAAAATCAAATTAAGAAAGAAATCAAAACGACGTCGTTTTGTATCAAGTGTCAAGAGTTTGAGGGAGTCGGAGAGTCCGACTCGACTCGATACATGGTAATATGAAAAATTGAAGAATCGATGTCGTATAGTTGCGGCCAACTTCCCTACCACCCTTGGGCCCCACTTTAGCTTTAACCATTTACTGACTGGTTAATTTTTGCATAATAGCAAACTAATTTTACCAAATAGTGTTCACTCTTGTGATAATATTTTTACAATATTAGTTTAATAATTATTTTGCCAAATTATTATATTTAAATTTAAAAATTTCAATTCGATATTTGAAAAATAACCGAATAACGATTTTTTATCGAACAAATACCGAAATGACCAAACAAATAAAACCGAATATTGAACCAAATTTTATCGGAACATTGTTCGATAATATTTTTGAGATAGTAATATATTTTAAATTTATATAAACATACAAGTAATAGTATAGATAAGAAAATCAATCAAATAGATTAAAATAAGATTGGGATATCTAATATTCTTGTACATTAATTAATTAAATATTTTGAATATATATCATTAAAGTAAGCAAATATATTTTTAAACTATATTAATAAAATAACTAAATAAGCCGCCTTATTAACAGAAACCATTACTGTAGTAATCCTTCCTCTTTCATTTAAACGGTAGCAAATCCATTTCCTAAATCTCCATTTCAACGTTTCATCTCCGCCGTCAATGAGCTTCAATCTCCTCCCCACGATCATCATCCTATCCATTCTAATCTCGCGAATCTTCGCACAGAATCAGGCGTGCAAGAATTCTGCGGCGATTGAAGTTACCCAAGGAATCGAATCGTCGACCGGCGAACCTAGGTTTACAGTCATGATCGCGAATCTGTGTACGGATTGTTGGGTGGCGGAGGTTCATTTACATTGTGGGTGGTTCACGACGGCGACGATGATTAATCCGACGACGTTTAGGCGTTTGGCGTACGATGATTGTATTGTTAATGATGGTAAGGCGATTCCAAGCGGCCATGTAATTGAGTTTGTTTACTCTAACGTCAATCAGTATCAGTTGGCGGTTTCATCTTACACGTGCGGGTAATATCTTATTATTTATTTTGTAATTAAATAAAACGCTTTTTATTTTAAATAATTTATAATAAATTTAAATTTTATTATTCTTACTAAAATTAGATTATATTCATCTCCATTAACTTCTAGAGTAGAGCTTTGTATAATTTTGCATGTGTTACGATTATTTTTGTACTATGTATAAAATAAAAAAATCGTGGATTTTCATAGTATGATAGTGTGTGATTTCAAATACCAATTATTAACAATGTGAAAAATATATGTTATTGTATATGATAGGAAGTTGTGACAAAAAGAAGAATGGTAGTAATAATATCAATTATTATTAAAC